>JAFVLL020028478.1:0-15868 GCA_021397915.2 Tor tambroides | reverse complement strand
TTTTTTTTTTTTTACATTGTTACAGAAGATTTCTATTTCAAACAAATGCTATTTCAAACCATGGGACTGTAACTGTACCTGTCTAAAATAACATGGTTTTATCAAGGTACCGTCTCCAAAAAACTATGATGATGCTTTCTATTAAGCAAGCAAAATTTTAAGATAACACGTTATCTTTTAATTTCCATATAAATGAAGTAACACAGGACACAGGTAGAGTCCGATTATAACAATGTTCTCTGCGAGCTCAGGTCAAGGTGTCTGCTGTTCCTCCAGCATGTGTGGGCTGTCCTCTCACTGGCAGTGATGACTGTGAGGGAGCGGAGAACAGTGGAGCTTTAGGTTAAGTGATTAATGTAGAAACAGAGCACTGCAGGGATATTTAAAGGATGAAGTGACTCCTGTGGGGGAAAGCATAGCCCGATGATTTATGAGAACCTCTACACTGGAAATAAGCTGCACTCGTCAGTAACGAAATGATGGAACAGAGGGGAAGGGAGGAGGAAAGGAGGTGAATGGATATAGAGAGGAGTCTCTCGGCCAAAACGACAGACCGTTTTCACTCCTATTTTGGGGGGCGGGGGGAGGTGTTTGCTCTGTTTTGTTCTCGGTGAACAGATCGTAATGAGGTTTTTCTCCTTGCCTTGTGAGACAAAACGAAAGGAGTGCTTGATTTATGAATGGCCCACGGTGGAGCCTGAGCAGGGGACGAGCTGTCAGACACAACGGCTAGGAGAGTATTAGGGAGTCTGTATTATAGTTTGGAATCAATGGGAAACAGTCATAGGCCCGTAAATTGGGTGTCTGTGTATATGTGCTGGGGGGGCATAAGGAAGTGGAGCAGCTATGGGTGGGTAGTTCCATTCAGTCTTCTTTGCTCTCAAAGTACATGGTCATTCAGTGATCATTTACAGTTTAAGTAAATTTACTATTTGCTAATTTTTTGCCAATGTAGTCACGTATAGCCTAACCCACATGCATTATGGCACTACATATGTATTTTTGAATCAGATTGAGAAATTATTTAAGATCTACCACCCCTTTTAATATACTGAAATTTCATTTGGATCAAGTTCATTCTATTTGATTTCATTATAAATGGATTATTATTTAGTTTGGTTGGATGTAAACCACTGTGGCATGTATAAAGCTACTGTCTGTGACATGGCACATCTCCTGAAGAGGGCAAACAATTTGAGGTATTGTTCATGTTTGTAAAGCTGACAGTCTGGGAGTTAAGCACCAAAGTATACCAAAGGGTTTGGGGTTTGTTTAAATCTCTGACTGCAATACTGATGCTTGCTTTAGCAAACATAACTAATAATGAACGAAATATAAATGTGACCCTGGACCACAAAACCAGTCTTATGTTGCTGGGAAATATTTGTAGCAATAGCAAAAAATACATTGTATGGGTCAAAATTATCGATTTTTCTTTTATGTCAAAAATCATTAGGATATTAAGTAAAGATCATGTTTCATGAAGATATTTTGTTAATTTCCTACTGTAAATATATTAACTTAATTTTTGATATGCATTGCTAAGAACTTCATTTGGGCAACTTTAAAGGCGATTTTCTCAATATTTAGATTTTTTTGCACCCTCATATTCCAGATTTTCAAATAGTTGTATCTTGGCCAAATATTGTCCGATCCTAACAAACCATACATCAATGGAAAGCTTATTTATTCAGCTTTCAGATGAAATATAAATCTCAATTTCGAAAAATTGACCCTTATGACTGGTTTTGTGGTCCAGGTTCACAAATGGAAATGAGATTGAGCTGCGTACTGTGCACTGTGTAATATATGGGTAATTCATCAGTTGCCTGGCACTTTTAAAAACTCTATTGCCATTGATCACTTGGTTTGTACATCCACATACAAACTAAATACAGTCCTTCCTAGCATTCCTAGCAGTCCTTCCCACTATAAAATTCTGAAAAGCTCTATTCCAAAATATAGTAAACACCCTATTGTCCACTGCCTACATAGTCAGCTCTCTTTTAATGCAGCATGAAAAACAAACTTATAAGTCATTTATTTGGAGGGCTGTACATTTGCAGGAACTGTATACAACATATAGCCCAAGTGGTACAAAAGAGGTTAGACGCACAATTGATTTCAATAGAGTTCAATAGTATCTTTACACATGAGTACAACGAGGCTAATAAAAACACAAACACAAATATGGTGAATAGTTTTTTTTTTTTAAATTACATTGAGGTATTTTAGCCATGATCTTCAGTACTGAATAAACATTTATCCTACCTCTTTCAGAATCACATATTAGCATACCACTTTTACTGTTTTTACCGTATTTTTATGGAAGAAAGAGCAAGAGTATTATGCTAGTATGCAATTCTGAATTCATTGAGCTTGCAGTACATTCTGGGGTTTCCTTCTTCGTAAAGAAAATGAGGTAAAAATGAGGTTTCTGTTGGTGCCTATGATGCTTTAAATTACTGCATCTGAAAGCAGCTTGCTAGGTTTGGAACACAATAAAAAAAAAATGTCCTTACAAATGGAAATGTTTCAAGTCATTACAACATTTACTTTTACATAGTTTGCATGTGTGTGAGTGTTTCGTTTTATTAGCATTAAAGCCGACTGTGAGTAGAGCCACTGGCAAGCCGCTGTACAAAACGGTATAGGTCTGCTATAGCTGCTGACTCAGTCACCCGTTTCCTCAGTCAATTATGCACATAATCTACGTAATGAGATTTCCAATGACATGGGTGAAACATTAACCCTCTGGGCTTGCCTGCTGTTGCAATCACAGCTTCATAACTCTCACTTATACTGCAGTGTAGTGTTACCTTCATTATTTACCACAGGTCCTCACAGAGATACACTAATGAACACACGCACAAACACACACACACACACACACACACACACACACACACACAGAATTCCATATTTCATCATGCCGTATTCCTCTCTTTCAAAACTCTGGATTTTTTATGTACTGTGTGTTTTATATGACTTTTTCTTCATTTTAGGACATGTATTTTATATGTGACCCGTTATGATTATTTAATTCAAGAAGTAGATGAGTTTGTTTCTTTATCAGAACAGATTTGGAGAAATTTACCATTACATCACTTGCTCACCAATTTGATCCTCTGCAGTGAATGGGTGCTGCCAGAATGAGTCAAAACAGCTGATAAAAGCATCACGGTAATTCACAAGTAATCAACACAACTTCAGTCCATTAATTAAGGTCTTGTTAAGGGTAATTATGTGTAATGTACTGGAGTTGTGTGGATTAATTGTGGATTATGCTGTTTGGACTATTTTGATGGCACCGATTCACTGCAGAGGATCCATTGGTGAGCAAGCAATAATAATAATTCATTACATTTATATAGCGCTTTTCAAGGCACTCAAAGCGCTTTACATACAAGGGGGGGGATCTCCTCAACCACCACCAGTGTGCAGCATCCACCTGGATGATGCGACGGCAGCCATGGTGCGCCAGAACGCCCACCACACACCAGCTTACTGGTGGAGAGGAGACAGAGTGATGAAGCCAATCAGTGTATGGGGATGATTAGGAGGCCATGATGGTCAGAGGCCAATGGGCAAATTTGGCCAGGATGCCGGGGTAACACCCCTACTCTTTTTCGAAGGACATCCTGGGATGTACGATGTAATGGTAAGTTTCTTCAAATCTGTTCCGATGAAGAAACAAACTCATCTACATTTTAAGCAGTTTTTTATTTTTGGGTGTACTATTCCTTTAATGGCCACTTTACATTACCATAAGTGAAAGACACTTGTGCCTTTCAAAAGGACATTTCCACTTTAATGATATCATTAAGACCCTACACTGTTTTACAGCTCAGTGCATAAGACATTACAGATAAAGAAGAAGATGCATATAGAGGAGAAGTAGAAAAGGAGCCACTTAAAATGAAATATAATGAGAAAAACACATTTTCAGCCTGGGATATATTTATTGAGCTCTCTGAGTTCATGACAGTCTTAAAGCTGCTTTACGTGATTTCAGAAACCTGCCTGACACCACTTAGAAATGCAGAATAGTTTTGGATGGTGTGTTGACGAGTCCGTTTATATATGCACATAAGAATATCATAAACGGAACAGGGCAATCCTGTAGCTCAGTGTGCTCTCTATTCTCCTAGCCTCTATATCAAGAATATCATGCTTTGTACGCTTAACCACAACTTTACTGTTTTGAAATATGTAGATCAATGCAAGATACTGTAAATTAAGCAGTTTGATTTTGTAAGGTTTCTATAATATTTCAGCACACGAACAACAAACATACACAAATTTGTTGCATTCCCCTTTACCTATCTAATTTTTCTGAAGTTTAGTTTAGATTTTGCTATTTTTGATGAATGTAAAAGAGAAAAGAAACATTTGTTTATAAAGGCAATGATGTCAGTTTTTATGTTTCATATTTTAAATTGTAGTTTTAGTAACTTTATGTGCTTTTGTAATTTTACTAGTTTTTTTGTTTAATAAGTTGTATTTAACTGTATTTGAATTTCAGTTTTAGCTTAAGCAGTTTATTACTTCAGCTTAAACTTGGTTTTGTTGGCAATATAATTTATATTTATATTTTATTTCAGCTTTATTTTGTTTTTTGTTAACAGTGTTTTAGATTTAGATTTTTTTTAAATTTATTTATTTATTCCATACTATGTTGCTAACTAAAATCAGGACTGCATTATAAAAGGAAGCCCAACCTATTACACATATTAATCCTGATGTTTTTCAGTTCCATCACCTGGAAAAGACACCACTCTCAGCTCTCTGGCCCCCCGACTGAGCCTGGTTTCTCCCAAGGTTTTTTTTTCCATTCTGTCACAGAGGGAGTTTTGGTTCCTCTGGCTTGCTCAGTTGGGAACACTTAATTTCTAGCGATTATCGTCGATTTGATTGCACAGATACTATTTAAACTAAACTGAGCTAGACAATGACATCTCTGAATTCAATAATGAAATGCCTTTAACTGAAAATTGACACAATCTGTATTGTTAAAAGCGCTATATAAATAAAGGTGACTTGACTTGACTTGACTCTCATGTAATCAATCAGCGTTGGACAAATGAAAAGAATGTGTTCACTCAGACCATAATCACTATGACATGCCAACAGATACTGATAGATGTTTCCAGTTCAAATCCTACAGTCTTATGGCTTGAAGTGCTACCAGGCAGCCAAGCCCTTTGTCTCTGCTGGATCAATAACATGAAAAATGGTCTGATGTTTTCCTCAGGCTGGAGTTTCAGTATGGGCTCAGCTTATCAGTTCCACAGCTGGAGGGTGTTTGTGGTGGTGTGCGCGCTCCCCTGTGTCTGTGCCGTGGTGGCCTTAACGTTCATGCCAGAAAGCCCCAGATTCTACTTGGAGGTAAGGAATGTCTGAAATTAGGTGGAGAGACACAAAGAAAGTGTATAATTCATTATAGCTTTGGCTGAGTTTGAAATAAGAGTAATTTACAAATAGAAAATGGGCAAAACCCATCTCAGATGCTTGTGGCTGCTTTATTGTTAACTGCATGTTTCTAAAAACATCAGTTTATGACTTGAACATCTGAAGAAACAGCCTGACTTAAGGGAACACGACTCTCTTTGAAGCTAATGACGCGTGCTTGTCGTGACTCCCTACGCCCCGCTTTTAGGCCTGCCATGGCAATAGAGGTGGGCGGCTGTCATCTAGCGCTGCGGTTTCGTCTTAATCCAGTTAATCTCTTAGGGATTTTTCTGCTCTATCCTTTCAGGTGGGGAAGCACGATGAGGCCTGGATGATCCTCAAGCAGATTCATGACACAAACATGCGAGCGCGTGGACAGCCCGAGAAAGTCTTCACCGTGAGTCGATTCCCTCACTGCGCTAACTTTAAGCTGCTTAGAGCACCAACCATGCTTTAAAGTTGCTTAAATTCATACATGATTGTCTCATCCTGCCCTGTATGTGGGCTTCACGGATGTTTCTGGTGTCATTTACTGAGCTGCTTGGTGAGCAGCCTAGTGATGAAGATCAAGCTGTCATCCAAATTGGACACTCTTATACCTACCTAAGAAATTTTCCCTCTTTTAAATACCGAGTAAGTCAAACTTACAAAATATACACATTTCACTGTGTATATTACATAACGAAAATATTCTGTAGAATGAAGCCCATATAGACTGCAGGCAAAAGTGGACCAAATCCAATTTGACCAACTTTTTACCAATTTACTCTTGAATCTGATATGTAGAGAACAAAAAAAAAAAGATCTGAGTAATAAATCAGGATTGAGAACTAAGGCTTACAGTGTGAACGTAATCCTAGTAACTGGTGTTTCTTCTTGTAGGTGAACAGAATTAAGATCCCAAAGCAGATTGATGAGTTTGTCGAGATGCAGACTGAGTCTGGCAATCTTTTCTCAAAAGTGATCTTCAGAATAAAGACTGAGCTTCATGGGGTGAGATTCATGATGTGTAACCTTTCAGAAATAATATCATCTATGTAATCATTAGCATAAATTACAGAATACTTTTGATACTTTTTTATGATTCAGATAAAAATGATTAAAACTCCTTTTTCTGTCCTTCCAGATTTGGTTGAACTTCCTGAAGTGTTTTAATTATCCAGTGAAAGACAGTACAGTCAAACTTGCTATTGTGTGGCTCACACTGTCATTTGGGTAAGATCTATCTGTCTGTCTGTCTGTCTGCCTGCCTGCCTGCCTGCCTGCCTGCCTGCCTGTCTGCCTGCCTGCCTGTCTGTCTGCCTGCCTGCCTGTCTGTCTGCCTGCCTCTTTCTTTCTTTCTTTCTTTCTTTCTTGCTTTCTTATCATTAAAGAACTCAATACTTCTGCAGGTATTATGGTTTATCCGTGTGGTTCCCTGACGTCATCAAACATCTTCAGGCCGATGAATACGCCTCCAAAGTACAAAGGCATAACAATGAGCGCATTGAAGACTTCACCTTCAATTTCACCCTTGAGAACCAGATCCACACTAATAGCTTATTTATCAATGACAGGTGACTTATTCAAACTGTAACAGTAATCTCCTTCTTATTGTACTAGTTCTTATTCTGTGTGTGCATATTATCACATAAATCATTTTCTTTATTTGTTCCTCAGGTTCACAGGTATGAAATTCAAGTCTGTCACTTTCATCAATTCCACCTTTCAGAGCTGCTTTTTTGAAGATGTGACATCAGTGGGATCTTTCTTTCGAAACTGCACATTTATTGAGGCTATCTTCTATAACACTGGTAAAACGGTCATTTATTTCTGAACACAAAACAGACCACTTTTTCTGCCCTTTTACCACTTTGCTGCATGTCTGCGCATACTTGACCATCGCTTTCTACTGTGGTTTAAATCTCGTTAATTTATTCATTTGACAGATATTGGCGACTCCAAACTTATAAACACAGATGTCGTAAACAGCACATTTTACCACAACAAAACAGGCTGTCAAATGACATTTGAGGATGATTATAGTGCATACTGGGTCTACTTTGTCAATTTCTTGGGAACACTGGCTGTTCTGCCTGGCAACATCGTATCTGCACTGCTCATGGACAAAATTGGCCGCTTGTCTATGTTAGGTGAGACAGATATTTGATTTTGTTGCAGGTTGTACCACTTTGCAGATGTATTTGAGATTCATACATTTTGTTATGTGTGAAAGAATAGTTTTGCTGTAAATATTCTGTGTTTTGTCAGGGTTTTCCATGATTCTGTCTGGTATCAGCTGCTTCTTCCTGTGGTTTGGCACCAGCGAGTCGATGATGATTGGCATGCTGTGCTTGTACAATGGGCTGAGTATCTCTGCCTGGAACTCCCTGGATGTTGTGACTGTAGAGCTGTACCCTACGGACAGAAGGTGGGTTTGTACTCATACATAATAAAATATGCAAACAGACATGCAACAAAGCTGTTTAATGATCCCAATTCCCAAAGCCCATTAAATATCAATGTAACACCATCTTTTTACCTTTATTCTCTTCCATCCTCTATCCCTCCACTTCTCTATTTCAGAGGAACTGGATTTGGCTTCTGTAATGCCTTGTGCAAGCTAGCCGCGGTGATGGGAAATCTGATTTTTGGAACTTTAGTGGGCATCACCAAAGCCATCCCCATTCTTCTGGCCTCCTCAGTGCTCGTAGGCGGCGGTCTGGTGGGATTGCGACTACCTGACACTAGGTCAAATGTCCTCATGTAACCCTTGTGTCGGAGGTCTGGAGAAACTTTAAAGGCTTGACTTAACCCTCATTCCTCATTGTCGTACTTATACTGTGTTCATAACAAGATACTTCTCAATTAAGCATCATATTTTGACAATCTTTAGACTTTCTTTGCAATAATAAAACTTCTGCACCTTTATACTGTACAGCTCATTTAACCAAGACCCTCATGTTTCCTTGTGGCTTTTTAGAGGTTTATAATGGCCCAGGAATGAACGTGAGTGTAAATATTAATGTCCCCTTATTAAGACCTGAGCAAAACAACCTATTAATGAGCAGTCCAAACCTGCTGCAAGTATGCAGAGAGGATGATCAGATACGCCGAAAGCTCACCACAGCTGCATCACAGCTGGCTGACTGAATCCTGAGAATTACTAAAGAGATGAGAGACTGAGACCGGTCTACTGGTAAACAACTCTTTATTCAGTTATTAGTTTCAGGATTTGACTATATATAGTGAAAACATCATCCAGATATGGTATCATACATTTCTAATTAAAGAGAATATGGTTTTATTGAATCACTTTCACTGAGTATTGAGTAAGTTGATGAGGTTAAAACTCATCATTTTTTACAGTATTATTACTGTATTTTTTAACAATCAAGCCTTTTGCATATGTACTCCAACCTCTGATAAAAAAGGCCACAACTGTGCACTCATTCTCAAAGTACATGTGTAAAGTTCCTGCAGCCAGATGTATAAAAAACATTTTGTTCATAAGCTTTTATTGCAAGCCTATTTGATTTCCTATACAACAGGTGTGTGTTATCGGACTTGTTCTGCCACTTTGTGATTTGTCTAACAGCGAATGGCCTTTTGAAACTGTGCCTCTCCTACATAAGATCATCATCACGTATGAACTTGAGGTGGCTGCTGTATTTGATATGATAGAGTGTGTATCTGCCAGGGTCATTCATGCAAACCATCTTACAATCTGACAGAAAGGACTGATGAGAATCAGTCTGGTGATGTCCTGGAAAGGCTCTTTTATGTACAGTGTCAAAGACTCATCTTGTTGACATGACAGGTTTGCGGGTGCAGAGGGAGTTTAGAGGGCCCGCCTCAACATATGGGGTCTACAACATCTGTGGAGAGGGGAAGAGAGATGTGTTTGATAACCACATGACACGTGATTCATTTACAAGTATCATTTCCAAGCCAAGTGAAGAAAATTATGCTTTGGTTGCTTCTACAAAATACAAATATACATTTGAATACACTACCATTTAAAGGTTTGGGGTTGAAATTTTTATTTAAGAAATTACAGGTAATACTTTTATTCAGCATGGATGCATTAAATTGATCAAAATCGACACGCTCTAAAAAATGCTGGGTTAAATATAACCCAGTGCTGGGTAAATATTGGACAGAACACATGCTGGGTTGTTTTCAACCAACAGTTGGGTTAAATGTTTAACCCAACCTTCTGGGCAGTAACCCAACCGCTGGGTCTAAACAACCCAATCGCTGGGTTCATCTATATTTTACCCAGCACTGGATTGTATTTAGAGTGCAGTAAAGACATAATGTTATCTTTCCTGTCTCAAATATATGCTGTCCTTCTGAACTTACTATTCATCAAAGTATCCTGGGATAAAAAGCAGTACAACTATTTTCAGCATTGATATAAATAAGAAATATTTCTTGAGCACCAAATCGCCATATTCGAGTGATTTGTGATAGATCATATCACACTGAAAATTCTGCTTTGGAAACACATAATGTCAAATTTGATGGTTTAGCTTTTACAATCAGTGCCAAATTCAGTTCTCTGAACAACATAAATCAATAGTGTTAATATCATCTAGCTTTTGCTATGTTTTGAGAGGTCTACAATAAGAAATTTCAGTTAAAAAGATTAGAACCTTATATAGGACCATTGATGTTTTTCATTTGATTTGGCTTCCAACTAACCAAAGTGGCTTAATGCTGTCTCACTCTCAGCAAAGCTATGCAGTTTCATGAAGGCGTTATTTATAAATGAGATTATAAATGATCAGTGCTGTACTGTCCTTGATCTAAGCCTGTCTTCATCTGAAAACCTCTTTTTTATTATTTATGCATATAGTTTAGTGTTAACATGCTGTCTGAAATGATGTGTGTGTGCTTGTGAACAGTACAAACTGTGTGTGTGTATATTTGTGTATGGGTAAATGGTAAATGTGTGCTTATCCATGTATATTTTGTACATAGGGTTACAGTAAACGACTCACATGCTGAATACTGTGTGTAAACATTTTTGGAGACTGCAATGGATGAGTCTGTAGTGTATGTACACCGCTGAAACTGTTTACTGTTCATCTGTCATTGCAGCAGTGTTCCTAAGCTGTCCTGAGACATCACTGAACAAAACTGCATGTATTAAACTTTTCGGGTCTGTGTGCTCAGCTCTCCAGAGAATGTCGCACTGTTGTGTGTTTTATGGCAGAAAAATACAGAAGAATAAAGCTGTCATATTTTGTGAAGGTAATAAAGATGTACTGAAAAGTGTCTGTACCTGTTAATATGAAACAAAGCTTATTAGAAGAAAATATGCACAGACTGGACTTATTCATTTGTGTAATACATAGGTTAAATTTACTGCAAATGTGGTGTGTCAACAGAGAAAATATCAAAACATATTTTAAGTATTTGTAAAGGCTTGCCACATTTTGACTTGACATGACTGACCTAAATGTCCATGTTTATATTATGCGCATATTTCAAAGAAAAAATATTAATTAAAATCAAGTCAACTAAAACACACTTTCAGCACAGCAGACACTCTTTCCTTTCCACACAGCTCTCACAGGGATACAAATATTTGAACAGGTAAAACATGAACATTATAAATTATATTAAAAATGTAATAAAGATATAGCAAATACAGACAGGTAGAACAGGTACATTTTAAAATATTTGAAAAATGTATTAAAAATATAAATTACCTATATACTTATATTACCTATACCTGTTCATAGCTTTTCAAATACAGTGGTGTGAATAAGTTTTTGCCCCCTTCCTGTTTTTTTATTTATTTATTTTTATTTTTTGCATATTTGTCACACTTGAATGATTCAGATCATCAAAAAATGTTTAATATTACACAAAGATAACCCGAGTAAATACAAAATGCAGTTTTGAAACAATGATTTCATTTATTAAGGGAAAAAAGCTGTCGAAACCTGCCTGGCCCTACGTGAAAACAGTAATTGCCTCCTAATTCTAATAAGTGTTTGTGCCACCCTTTGCAGCAACAACTGCAATCAGTTGTTGCTGCAATGAGTCTTGGCAATGAGTCTCTCACATCTCTGTGGAGGAATTTTGGCCCACTCTTCTTTGCAGAATTGTTTTAATTCAGCCACATTGGAGGGTTTTCGAGTATGAATGGACTGTTTAAGGTCATGCCAGAGCATCTTAATCGAATTTAAGTCTGGACTTTGATTTGGCCACTCCAAAACCTTAATTTTGTTTTTCTTGAGCCATTCAGAGGTGGACTTGCTGGTGAGTTTCGGATCATTGTCCTGCTGTATAACCCAAGTGCGCTTGAGCTTGAGGTCAAAAATTGATGGCCGGACATTCTCCTACAGGATTTTCTGATAGAGTGCAGAATTCATGGTTCCATCAATTATGGCAAGTCATCCAGCTCCTAGACCATCACACTACCACCACCATGTTTGACTGCTGGTATGATGTTCTTTTTATGTAATGCTGTGTTGGTTTTATGCCAGATGTAACACGCACCTTCCAAAAAGTTCAACTTTTGTCTCATCAGTCCACAGAATATTTGCCCAAAGGTCTTGGGGATAATCAAGGTATTTTTTGGCAAATGTGAGATGAGCCTTTGTGTTCTTTTTGGTCAGCAGTGGCTTTTGCCTTGGAACTCTCCCATGGATGCCGTTTTTGCCCAGTCTCTTTCTTATTGTTGAATCATGAACACTGTCCGTAATTGAGGCAAGTGAAGCCTGCAGTTCTTTAGACGTTGTTCTGGGTTCGTTTATGACCTCCTGGATGAATCATCATTGCGCTCTTGGAGTAATTTTGGTTGGCCGGCCACTCCTGGGAAGGTTCATCACTGTTCCAAGTTTTCTTCATTTGTGGATAATGGCTCTGACCGTGGTTCGCTGGAACAGTAATCAGGCTTGGGTTTGGCTAGTGAAATTTAACTCAGCTTTCTAAAATAATGTGGTTAATCACAGTTCTTTCATGATTTAACAGGAGGGGGCAATTAATTTTTCACATAGGGCCAGGTAGGTTTGGACAGCTTTTTCCCTTAATAAATGAAATCATCATTTAAAAGCAGCATTTTGCATTTACTTGCATTATCTTTGTGTAATATTAAAATTAGTTTGATATCTGAATCTTTTAAGTGTGGCAAATATGCCAAAAAAAAACAAACAAAAAAAAAAAAACAGGAAGGGGGCAAAAACCATTTCATGGCACTGTATATGAACAGGTAGAGATGCTGCAGTAGCTACGCTAAATAGAACTCATAAAAGGAATCGAAATACATGGCTAGAGGTTAAAATGACATCAAGGTTGCCTCGTTTTAGGTAAACATTAAAACAGATGAAAATTACTTTCAATGTAAAAAAAAAATACTTCAGTGGCTAAATTTCGGCCATAACTTGAAATTTTCGTGTATTTTTTCTCTTCACAGTGTTGATATGAAATGACAGACTTGGTTGACAGCTTAAGTTGAATGCAACGTAAATAACCTATATTAAGTAATAGGCTACAACTCCTACCTATCTTAAAAACCAGAATATTTATGAGCCGCTAGTTGAGGAGCCTCATCAGCCCAGAATAACATATCTTATTTTAACACAGAGTGATTTAACACAGAGGACACCTGATATCACACATAAAGATCACTGAGAAATTTAACACTACTTGCATAGACGATTTGTCAATAATGAGGGCAAATTTCCTCGACTTTCACCCCATATTATGATCAAGTCTGCTTTGGTTTTTTAAGTGTAGTACAACACTGACATCTGTAGGCGGTGTGTTGCCTGCAACTAATTCATGACACTTTTACTTTAAACTGAGAAACCCATCTCTCGCATTTGCCCTTTTCTTGGAAATGTGTATAAAGTAGTAAAATATAGGATCTATGAAATATGATACCAGTCAAATACATTGTATTGGGCCAGAGCTTATGGATAAGTATGGGAAATGGTGAAATGGTAAATTCATGAATTTCTAGCTTGTTATAATAAATGTTATCTTGATTTAAATAAAATCAACCTTTGTTTTCTAACCACTAGACTTATTAATTGATTGTTCCTTTTATTGATTGTGCATTAATTTACATTTTAATTTAGTATTTCAGAATCACACACTTTTGAAGACTTAAGTCACACTTTAAAATGTCTGTATGTCATTACATTAGATACTATACAAAATTGCTTGCACTTTTCATCAGAACTAGATTATTATTATTTTTTTTAAATTGGGCTACTTTTAATCAGGTCCCAAGGTGATTTTCATATGTCATAACAACAGGTGTTTCTATTGTCTATCTGTTGTTTAATAATTCATAACCTAGAATACATTTTATTTAGGCTATTTATTTATAATTTGTGGTTTTATTTGTGTTGTTTTATAGGCTAATACAATGTAATTCAAAACTTAACACACTTAAAAAAATAAAACGTTAAAGTCTTAAAAACGTATAAATTAATATTTGTTTTTCCTCAAGTCAAGATTATTATCAATTAACAGGATCGCCCTGACTACATTAGTTTACACAACAAAGCGAAAGCATGTAAAAATACTCTACATCAACTGCACCGTCAGTGTGTGCGGCGGGTGAGATCAGGGTGGTGTCACGCGCCAGCAGGTGGAGCCGCGTTATTCAGTCAGTGTCAGCAGAGCATCAGCGCGAGCTCACAGGGGCTTTCATCAGGTTGACAGGCAAAGGAAGAGCCGCAGTAACCGAAAGCGCTTAAATGCAAATGGACACGCTGTTTTACTGGGAACCAAGGCTATGACAACAGTAGCAAATTTTGTTTTGCTCGCTTGAGAAAGAAGTCTGAAGCAAGTGTAAGAAAGTCCGAGCGCAGTTTATGGTGGAGGCGCAGCAGAGTTTTAGAGGAAGCAGGATGTACCATGAAGACGGCGCTAACTCTCTTAGACCACGATATGGATGTAAGTAGAGCCATTTCACATCATGTCAGTTTTGACACTACTCTTTAAATATGAAACTAAATGAGTGTTAATTGAATTTGAATGCACTATAGTGCCCTAGAGAGTTGGTCAGCAAGAGTAGCTGCCACAGTAATCTGACATCTATGATCAGTGGAGTGGTTGGTTAGATTGGTGTGCACATGTATAATACATGCATAATATTGAGGAAATGGATATGTTTCTTCAATAGTATGAATATACATGTAAATATTATATATAAATATACAATATTTGGAAGCACACTGATGCTGATGCTTTAAAAAATGAGTTCAATATGAGCTAATGTATTCAGGCAGATTTTAAGTAACATTTTGACTTGAATAAAGCCAGTTAACTTTTAGGTTACCTGAACTTTAGAGTGCATGAAATGTGTGTTTGAAGTCAATATTCCTGATTTATCAGCCTATCACTAGTTTGAGTTAACATTATTATAAAATCAATCAAGGTGTTATAACTGCAAGGCAGTCGTTCAAGACCATTTAAATTTATATCAAGATGTATGACTGAACTGACTGACTTGTCCAGTAAGAGATAAAGTAGAAATGTGTGAAAATTGTAAAAAAAAAAAAAAAAAAAATCAGTCAAAATAATAGAGCTGATGATGAATCTAACTATAGTTTAAACTCAGTTGCCAATTATATTTCTGTCAAACCCACTTCCCATTTTTTAATCTAGAAGGTGATGTGCTAATGATAACTTCTATGAGATATTGCAGTGTCTTCTGGGCCTTACAGATATGCAATATTAACTATTTTGTCTGTCCAGTGTTAGATCCCTGAACTTTCTTTGCCATGCCTTTATATTATGTTACCTCAGAAAGGTGTTTGTGTATCCTTGGCATTAGATCTCATGCTGTGGCCTGAGCAAAGAGAAGCTCCATGAGAGTTTTCTCCAGTTAAACATTACCTCTGCCCTTTGTAAAAGCACCTGACAGTCTGTACAGTCCAGATATTTGAGGAATTCTGTTTAAGGAGTTTATCTGTGCAGGTTTTATTAAACACACAAATTGCACCATGCGTGTAGACATGGTGTTTTACTGTGTATATCTAGAATGATAAAGAATGTTTAATATACTGTTTGCATAGCAGCAGACATTTGATTCTGGCGTAAAGTTCTAGTTGGTTGTGTATGAGAACCTGCTAGTTAACTCTACCATATCGAATCAAGGTTGAGAGATGAACTAGCTAACTAACTTTTTGTATGAAGTTTACTTAACTCTCTGTCAACACTGGCACAGAGATCACATTCCAGCTAAACTGCTGACAAGGCCATTGGTTTCATGCTGCTGATTTATATAGGGTGAGCCTTTTTGTTATTGATTGCCATTTTTATTCACAAAAATCCAATTTTTGGAATTCGGACAATACATTTTTATGCTTCACATTAGGGCTGGGCGGTATGACCAAAATTTTATTTCACGGTATGAGAAATTTTATTTCACGGTAACGATATCTTTCACGATATAGTTTTTTAT
>JAFVLL020028477.1:0-22227 GCA_021397915.2 Tor tambroides | reverse complement strand
TATATACACACACACACTATATAGCTATATAAACATTAAAAAAACTAATACAAAAATGACAAAAGCAGATAAAATTACTAAACGTTGATCTAAAATTAAAAAGAAAACTGAAAATACAAAAATAAAAGCCAATTCAAAATATTAATAAATATGATCGTAGTCTATAATTAATACTAAAATAGCACTTTTCCTCATACAAAGCCATCAAATAAGTCCAAAAGACTAGAAATATAACCAATTTTATTGATGACTTTCATGATACTTTGTAATGGTAAGTTTTTTGGTCATTTAATAGCTTGACAGCCCAAGTATAATTTACTTTCATTATATTAAAATAGCTATGATAATTTTTTCAAAAACTAAACAAAAGAAAGAAAGCCATATAGGTTTGGAAAAACATGGATGAACTATTCCCTTAATATCTTTCATTCTACTGGTATGCATGCATATTAGTCCTCACTAAGCTCCTGTAGGCGTTTGAGTTGAAGAACTCCCTCCTCTTCATCTTCATCTCCAGAACAGAAGTAGAGTTCTGAGCCCACCAGAGCAAACCATCCCATTCGCCAATGATAAAGGTCATGACCCTCTTTATAGTGCAGTCGGCCAATAAGCTCACTGTCCTGCCTCAGCAGAGCATCTGCCCTTGCAGGGACAAAACACTGAAACGAAAGAGAAAAACAGACAGAGAAGCCGCGTGAGATGCAGAGAGAAAACATTTAAAAGTCAGGGGCTTGTGCAGATCACACAAAGTTGTTTCTAATGTTTTCTGCCAAACACAAACTACAGCTAACCCTGGAGTTGCATTAAATTGGCATATACAGATAGAAGTACAAACACAAACACCCTCTGAACATTCCCTAGCTGAGCTCTCAGAGTTACGCAAACACTTCAGCCTAGACACTAGCACCTCCACACTTCACTTAAATAAGAATGCGTGCAAGTGTGTGTGTGTGAGTGAGTGAGTGAGGGATGAGAGGCAAGTGAGATGGATCTGTTTGAAGGAGTAATAGCATACACCCACTCGCACAAGAAAAACACTAACGACACAACAGGGACAAAGACACAATAAAATGACCTTCAAGAGATGATGCATACAGCACAGTGCGGCAAACACTGCAATTCATATTTAAACACAGACACACATATGCTGAACCCCTGCAACGCTGAAATTGCGCTAAATCTTTTAAGAGTTATTTTGTGTTTCAGTGAGTATAACCTTGGCTATGGCATGTGTCCAATCCTGGTGTGCGTCTGAGGTCTCTGCTCCGAACACCAGCACTCTCTGAGAGCGCAGGTACAACTCAAAGGTGAACACTGGCCTGAAGGAAGTGTGGAAACAGCACAATTAACACACACAAAGTGAGTGAAACACACACATGCCCACATGCTCACAGCTGTGAAACAGAAAGGATGGTGATTAATCTTTGTTAGTCTTTTGCTCTTACAATAAACAGCTGAACGTCGGAGATTAATCCAGGGGGAAAGGTCATCCTCTTAATGGCTTTAACAGCTCTGACTTGTGGCCCACATTTCTGGACAGGGGGATATTTTTGTTACAGTAGCGAGAGCAAAGGAATTTAAGAAAAAGCGGGATTTCGGGCTAATCAGCTTAGAGGTTGGCCAGCAAGTCGGTTTCCTCTCATTTCTTTGTGTTTGTTGGTGTATGGAATCTCTGAGGTAGGGTAACATCTAAAACACTTTCCGTAACCTCTAACCCACAAAAGGTGGTCAAACGAATGAGTTAATTAACAAGAGGGCATCAGAGAAAGAGACAGAGAGGGAGGGGGGAAACACGTACCCTGTTTCGGTGATGTTCTCAGTGTTGTTGATGGCCAGGCTCACCACATCGTTGACCTCAACCCGGCCTATGGGTGTAGCGTTCTTCTCATTTTCATAGTAACTAAGAAATCCACCTTCCAACATACACCAACGGCGAACCAGGTCTTAAACACATACAAATACACAAGCGTGAGATTTAACTGCTGAGTATTAGATTCAATGACAAATTCTATTTCACACTTAGTAGTACTTGTTTGTTATTGCTCATACAGAGGGATTTAAACAAACTTTAGTGCATAAATTCTGCACTTTTGCTCTACAGACATGAATGACATGATCAAAAGAAATTTGGTATGGTAACAAATGTAGCTATATTTTTTAATTGGTGATAAAACAGACAAATATACTCCCTTAAGTTGCAGTCACGTTTAATGTTGCTCTGCTAAAATCCACAGGTAAAATCTAGTCATTACAATAGGAATCCACATGATTGAGAGTTTCACGTGAAGGTGAAAAAATTCCCTGTGCAGATGTACTTCGTGTTCGAAACAAGCAAATTCACCATGTTGATCAACAGAAAGCTGCTCAGTTTGAAAGGGACTTTTGTCTAAATGGAGCTTCATGCAGTCAATGCAGTTGTTTTGAACGAAGAGTATGGACAACATTTAGAGACCACCCAGAACATGTTAGCAACCAAATAGTAATGTGTTAAAAACATTTAGACTACATTCTACAATTATATATATATATATATATATATATATGTGTATGTATGTATGTATGTATGTATGTATGTATATTCGTAGGCTCTTTGCGATTTGCTTGATATAATACAACTTAATGAAACCAAAGGTTTTCTAAAGAAGGCTAGTAGCAACAATGGATGAAAGACGCATAAGATCGGACTAATTTCAGACTAACTGTTCTTAAGAATTCAGAGCAGATTCACAGCCCCTTATCGTGGATAATCCCACAGTTATTACTTTTTTGCACCACGTTATGAATTCTTTTATCTACTACTATTTTAAAGACATTAAAAAAGGTTTAAAAGATCCTTAAAGAATTCTTAAAAATGTAAACCATCTACAATCCATAAAGAGCAACCAGAAACAGTTGAAGTTTGTGCAAAGAAAAAAAAACTGGAAATGACCTACACAAGAAAAAAAAAGAAACTTAAAAATGCCAAGTGGTTAATTTTTATTTTATTAACTTTATTCAAATGTACTTAATGAATTCAAGCTTATCTAACTTATTATGTTTGTGTTCAAGTAATAAATAATTTATCAGACATTTAAATCCCTAGTGTCCTATCAGTACAGTGCACTTATTGGCTCAGTCCTTTGAGTCAGCAGTTTTCTGATTATGAGCCACAAGTATTACCATCAACACCACTTTTACATTACACAGCCGCTTACTGGGTGCAGGACAGGTTCTGATATGTAATGTACATGTCGGAACAAAATTATATGATTTTATAAGTGCTTCACTCTGTGTGGAGTGTGTTGAGCTACAAAGCACAAGTAAATCTGACAAGACCATTTTTAATGAAATCAAAGCAACAAGTAACAGTTCCCTCCCAAAGCACACAGTTAAAAAAGAATTTAATAAAACAAACTGATATTTCATTATGTGAAATATCAGAAACACTGATTTTTAATTTTCTGAAGAGTCTGAATGCCTTTAAAGAGGTGTTTAAAAATGCAACAAAAACATTAATGCTACCAAAAATCTTCTTAAACTGTGTTTGACGTCACATAAAAGTGCAGTTTAAATCTATAAAAGATACATCAAGGCAAGTTAAGGCCTGTAAAGTGAGAACATTAAGCACTAAAATCCAAGAGATTCTCTCCAGTCTGAGAGGGCTTCTGTTCATCATAAATATTTAAATGAGATGTTACACTCTTTTTCTAACTATTACATTACGTTAGTTAAGTAATACTAGTTTTGTTCAACACACTCTAAAATATTCAAAGTACAAGTCATTTTCATATAATATAACTATCATGTGTCTTGTGAAAATGCTGATGGTCTCTTTCTCAGTAGAAAAGGTTGTGTGATGTTTCCAGATGGGAGCTATTAGACGAAATAGTGGATCTTAACTCCATCCTCGTGTTACAGTGACACAATGTTTTGTTCCTGACAATGCCTCACCTGATTCATCTACAACACTGGCCCTGCATTAATCCAGTTAGCTGGGTTTTGTGGGGAAACAAACTGTTCTGTCGGCAATGTCAAGACGAGAGTTAAGAGACACTGAATTATGGGCAAAGACAACTTATCTATGTGACATGCAGATGCTATTTAACTTTTAAAGTGATGGTACGAAACAAAATGTTGATCAGTGAGAAACTTCAGGTGACAACGTTGGTATTTGGTGACGGTATCACAACACACTAATGTGGCGTGTACATACACATGTACACAAGTCCACAGGCAGCTGGCATTTACTATCAACAACAATCCAATGTGGCCGCCTCTCAGTATCGAGTGTGGTGTAATACAATAAATTGCTGGTATTTATTTCCCTCACACCTCTTCACCTCATCTGTCTGAACCTCTCCAGCTCAAATGCCACCACAGTAAGTGCACAAAAACCCTCGTCACTGTCTTTTCATTTTCTTGTTTACAAACGGTATGGATATATAATCTATGAACCAGTGCTTCTCAGGAAACATGGGGAGGTGTCCTTTTCATTAGTCATTATATTTGAATTTGCACAGAATGTGGGCAAGGGTCTTTGTCTACTTCAACCTCATCAGGGTCTTTATGTGATCTGAAACCATTTTAAAAATTTCTCAATACTAGTCAGGTTGCTGGGGTCAAGCCTCTTAAAATTCAAAATGATACGATTTGAAAGGCTTTTCAAGAGCAAAGTTGCACATTTAGATACTTCATACACATCTAGCATGTGCTTGAATCTTGAAAAGGCTGGAGCATCCCTGAAAGATGTGTATATCTCCTTTATTCTGTTGTGTCAAGCTTATTTTCTACATATTTGTATATACCCATAGGCCATGGCCATCTTTACCTGTGATCATCCAAGGTTATATGGGTAGACAGGCCTGAGAACTGGATGTGCTGTTGAGATAATCATTCAATTAGGTAAAATACTAAAGCTGAAAAGACGAAAGAGACAGGGAAATAACACATTAAAAAAGATGCAGTGTCTTTTACACGGCACATCAGAGTCGCTTGCCATTACTATTACAATCTACGTACATTTTGTTTTGAGCTGTCTGCACAAGAAGCTACTATCAACTATACATTATTGTTCAAAAGTTGGTAGTCAGTAAGATGTTTTGCTGTTGTCATTTTGTTTTGAAACAAATGACTTTTATTCAGCTCTTTTACATTTTTTAAAAATACATATATTTCAAAGAAATGTGTTTCTTTTGGAATTCTATTAATCAAAGAATCTTGAAAAAAATGTATCATGGTTTTCACAAAAATATTAAGCAGCACAACTGTTTTCAAAACTGATGATAATAAAAATGGTTTTTGAGCATCAAGTTAGAATATTGGAGTGATTTCTGAAGGATCATGTGACACTAAAGACTGGAGTAATGACTACTGAAAATTAAGCTTTTCCAAAAGAATGATCTGCATTTTAAATTATGTTAAATACAAGTTATTTTAAATGTTAATAATATTTCACAATATTACTGTTTTTACTGCATTTTTGATTAAATAAATCCAGCCTTGATGATTACAAGAGCATAAATATTAAATAATTTTACTGACCCCAAACGTTAGAAAAGTGGCGTACATACTGTGTGTATATATATGTATATATATATATATATAAAAAATTGTTAAATTCCACATTAATTAGATGCTCCAACAAAACAAGTTATCATTTAACCAACTACATCTACAATATCTACAACAGCAGGCCCATGCTGCTCTACAAAGAAAAGAAAATTATTTCTGTACTACTGTATTGCAAATTTACTTTAATAACAACCATACATCGCAATCAGGGGTTGTCCATTAAGAATTATTACAAACTTGATGGTCATGAAATGTAATTTATGAGAAAATATATATAACATGAGGAGTGGAATCATATTTACCTCCAGATGGTAATTAATCTACATAGAATGACACTAAACCCAAACTGGAGCTATAAACTAATTGAATCAGCTGGATTCTGTCAGATTTACTGAATAGACAATGCATTCACTATGAGTCCAACAAATGTCTTCAAACAACAGAAGAGTAGTTATTACATTATATTGTTTATATTTTAGTTTATATTTTACATTAACTGTTCCCCCCTGGTGGAATGACCTGCCCAACTCAATCCGAGCAGCAGAGTCCTTAGCCATCTTCAAGAAATGGCTAAAAACGCATCTTTTACATCTTTATTTGACCCTCTAACTCTAGCACTCTCTATTCTAATTCTAGTTTATATATTTGTTTTCTTTTTTATTTAAAAAAACACAACGATCTATCTCTTGCACTCTATTCCTTTTTTAACTGCTTGTTTTCTTTAAAAAAGGCCTCTAACACTAGCTTTATCTATTTCTTTTTCTATTCTATCTATTTGTTTTATTTTTAATTATTGCATAACAAAAAAAAAAAAACCTTGCTACATGTACTGCGTTAGGGTAACCGAGACTTGTCATAGCACTTGCATATTATTGCTCTTTTGTTGATTTTGATTGCTTCTATTGTCCTCATTTGGATAAATCACTTTGGATAAAAGCGTCTGCTAAATGACTAAATGTAAATGTAAATATTGCTTTAAACACAGCTATATTACAAAGAACGTTCTGAAAAGTGAGTTTAAAAGGCATTTTCTGCCGAGTTTAATTAAATACGAACAGAGAAAGGCTCCGCACCAAAACACGCACCTACGCTCCCGACAGACAGAACTGCTTTGCTAGGGGCAAGCAGTGTGAATACTGTAACCTATTAACATGGATGCAAAAATAAATACGAACTGCTTTCACGTGCAGTGTGAAACAGATCTTGGTGTAAAACTGTTGAAAGAAAATCTAAAGGTCAAATCGTTGTAAGCATTTATTTATAATGTGCGAGTAAAGTGACTCATATTCATGTGAGTTGGGTGTCTGGAGCCCAGCATAGCACAGCTCAGAGGCCTCAAAATAATCTTGTTTTATCATTTACACAGGCGGAAACCTCATGGGGGACCTCTTTCATTTGCGGATGGACATTGTTTGCTATGAAAGGATCGCAACATTGATCCAGATGAAAGAAATGAATGAGTCTCGATTGAGAAGTTGCCCCGGCTCTGAGACACACAGCTACCAGCAGTGACAGGCAATGGGAGCTTGCTTTAGATGCATTATCCCCTTTAGAGCATGGGGCGTTTCACAAGTACACACACACACACACACACAGAGGAATACCGCTGCATGATTTATAAAGGGGCAGATGTGGTTGTTTTCTCCTCTTCCCCTAAAAGCACGATTCCTCTGCGGGTGTCAGCGGAAGCTCAGTAAAGACACACAGAAAAACACAGTCTTTCAACAACATGCACACACATCAGGGCAAAATTCAGAATTTAAGAATATGCTTTCAGTTTACGAATGTAAATTTGAATTGAATTGGCAACACCCCATAGGATGTGTGACAGGAAGAGGAATTTGTTGAATTAAAATTCAAATTTAGTTCAACAGAACAACAACAGATAACTCAGGAGTTCTGTTTAGCTGCCTTCTAGAAAAATTATGATGATAATAATAACAACAAATAAATAAAACAGTAAGAGTAAAATCTTCCACCATGGTCCATAAAACTTATATCATTAAGCACACATTTCTATTGGTAGCATTTCAAACATTGATTATTTATATATTGTTTCTAGAAATATACCATATGTTGTTTTATTTTACTATGTATTATTAAACACAACACTTTATTGTCAATATGAAATTATAGTTCCACATCTAGTTTGAGCAACCACAATTTCAATTGGTTGAATTCACTGAGAAACAGAATTGGAATTTAAAATACATTCTCAATTCAATTCTGAATGGTGCATAAACCATAACCACAAATTTATGCACATCCGTAACCAAAAATATCATTTAAAATGACATCCAGTATTTTAGTAATCCATTAATGCTGCAGAAAACTGCTGTGAACGAATTGAGATCCTTGTTTTGTAGAATATCAATGGCAAATAATTGGGAATTTAAAATTTAGAGAAATTAAGTAGTGTAACAGAGATAGGAAGAGCAAAAGAGACATGATTGGATGAAAAAAATCCCCTATCTTTAAGTACAAGAAAACAGAACTGCAATAAACAGAAACAGAGGAGAGCGATGAACACCACAAACTTAACCTTGAAAGTTTCAAACACTGAAGTATTGAAACACTGAAGCAACTCTGAAGTTCAAATCAGAGGTTTTGATCTGTGTTTCTTTATCATGCGTTACATTCAGTGTTAGGGAACAACTAAATCTCAGTGTGGCTCAGATTAAATCCTAAACACAAATCACTGGATAGTTTAGTTATCTATTTAAAAAATATTTTGCCCCTTAAGTATATTCCGTGTGGTTGGCTACTCTTTGTTAGTAGCATATGGTGTTTGCTCCATGTAGCACAACAATGTTGCTAAAACTTAAAAGTGAAATCAGTGTAACAGCCGGACAGCCTCAAATCCAGCAGACCGTGCTTTTATTAAAATCCCCAGGACGAAACCATAAATTATTGACATTAGGTTTTATATAGAGCATTTTAGACCATTAGCGTGAAAGGCTTTAAGGCAACTCAAAAGTCCTTCTTAGGAATGGCACAAGCAACATTTTCCTGTTGATTAAACAAGTTTAAATGCACTGTTTAAGTAGTACTGCTGAATATTTCAGAAGGGACTCTACTATTACGACACCATTAATGTGTCTGCACACTATGATTTTTTTTATAATAAATGAAATAACAAGGTATTTTTGGCTGTGACATTACAATTCTTTTATAGAGGCATATAAGATATTTATACAATGTTGCCTTACAAGGACAAAATCAGTAAATAATAAAAGGGCAGGGTGGAGGCAGCAAACTAATGATTCTCTAGAGCTGTAAATCAGCACAAATCAGACACTGCTCTCCTGAGGCCTCTCCTGTCCACGAGTCTGCTCCAGAGGCCTCGTCTGTCCACGAATCTGCTCCTGTGCCTCCAGAGGTGGCGGCTTCCGCTGCAGAACCTCCAGAGGAGGCGGCGTCCACTGCAGAACCACCAGAGGTGGCGGCTTCCGCTGCAGAACCTCCCAAGGTGGTGGCGCCCACTCATGAACTCACGGTCTGCCCTGTCACGGCCACGGAGGCCGTTCCTGAACTCACGGTCTGTCCTGTCACGGCCACGGAGGCCGTTCCTGAACTCACGGTCTGTCCTGTCACGGCCACGGAGGCCGTTCCTGAACTCACGGTCTGTCCTGTCACGGCCACTGAGGCCCCTGCTCTGCCTGCTCCGCCATGGCCCCCTGCTCTGCCTGCTCTGCCTGCTCCGCCATGGCCCCCTGCCCTGCCTGCTCCGCCATGGCCCCCTGCTCTGCCTGCTCCGCCATGGCCCACTGCTCCGCCATGGCTTCCTGCCCCGTCTGTTCTGCCATTGCCCCATGCTCCAGGCCCGCCTTTGCTCCACGCTCCAGGTCCTGTTCCCCTTCACGGGCCTGGCCCTCCATCCCTCCCCCAGTTCCACCTCCGCTCCACCACCCTCCTGGACTTTTCTGGGGTCTGTTTTGGGTTTTGTTTGGGTTGGGTGTTTTGTTAGGGCGTCAGGAGCCGCCCTTAGAGGGGGGGATCTGTAAGGTCTGTTTTGGGGTTTGTTTCGTGTTCATGTTTTCATGTCTTTTATTTTGAAGTTTAGTTTTGGTTCCTGTTTGTGTCACGCTTCCTTTGCCCTCATGTGCCTTTGCTATTGGTTCCCTTGTTCAATGTGTCATGTTCTGATTGGTTGTCTAAGTCATGTGTCCTGTTTCCCATTGGTTGTTTCATGTCATGTGACCCTCATAGTTTTCTATAAGTTGCCATGTTATTTCCCTGTTGCTTTGTCGTGTATTAACGTTGTAAACAAAGTGGACGGCTGACAAATCTTCGAGAAGTTTAACGCCATAATTGGCGTTCAATTGGCCAGGCTTATGGTTGTCAAAATGCTGGATTTGTTGTCGGTCTGGGAGTCTTATTCAAACACGATGGCTGCTGAAATTTGGTGGGAAGTTGTTTCCCTGGATCCTAAATGGAGATGGGTCGTTTTTCCAAGTGTTTGACAGTGAGATACATCTTCACATTGTTTCAGTTAGGGGTGAGAGGTCAAGGTTCACAGCCTGTTGACGTGACTCACAGTTGAGTGGGCACCAAAGTTCCCAGATTCCAGTAGGGGGGTCGTCGTTGCACTCCAGGCCTGGCAGCTTTTTCCCTCCCCTTCGCTTCTAAACTCTCCATTAGGATTCACTCAGAGCTGTCAGACAACGTGTAGCGTAAAAAACAGTCTCGCGCACACCCTGCCGCTCACTTCCTCTCAAAAACGATGGTCCGTGGCGTGATGATTAATTAGAAAAGAAGAACAAAACAAAACCTTGCTCCAGTTCTTTTGGCTCCAGACATTCATTGGCCCGCCGCAGTCTGGCTCTTTCAGATTGGTGGAGTGGAAGTGACATAACTGCTGGCACAAAAGAGCAGCCGTGTGATTGGAGGAGAATGCGTATTGTGTGCCGTTGGGGGGTCCGTCACAGACATGCACTTCTACAGCTCTCACCCTGACCACAAGTTTGAGAGTGGCTCTATTGTCACATGACATGTTCACACTGGACCACAAGCTTTTGTGTCTGTGTGTGCATGCTTTTTTTGTTTGTACGTGAGAGTGTATGTCTTATCCAGCTGGGCCTTGTCGGTCAGGGCATGGGCCGCCCCTCCCCACGCACAGCTGCAGTTTGGACCCAGAGGCGCAGTTGAGGGCTTGTGAAAACCCCCTGAGCCTTCCTCATTTCTCCAGATGAGTACCTCATTGTAATCGACTGAACAGGAGTGCACTTTTTTTTCTTCTCTGGACTTTTTGCTTTTGTGTTACTTATAAACTTGTCTAACTGTTACATTATGTCAACCAAATCTCATTCTCTGTTTTAGCTTTCTTATAAACTGATTACCATTTCAACAGTTACAAGTCCTGTGGAGTTTTGGGTGACAATATTTTTAAGAAAGTTAGGGGATATAACCTTTGTTTCCAATGTAGCTGTAGGTTTCCAACAGATTATGTAACATTTCCAGTTCTTAATTTCTTAAAGACTTGGCAAAAGTGGTTACCATACCAACTGTTACATACTCTACCTTTGTTGGTGTTGTAGTCAACCAAAACTCGTATTCCACTTTGGGTTTCCTATAACCTTGTTGAAATTGGTGACACAGCAGTTGTAATGGTTACCAGGTGCTCCCAGTTTGGGATGGGAAAAATGTTGGAAATGTTGTAACTTTAAGACCTTTGATAACTTTTCCAACAGTTATGCCCTCTAACTGTTAGAACTTTGGTATCTTTTCCAAAGGTTATGTCCTATAAATGTCAGAACTTTGGTAAGTTTTCCACCAGTTACATCCTCTAACTGGTAGAACTTTGTAACCTTTCCAACAGTTACAACCTCTAACCAAACTCGTTATGAGAAGTAACTGTTGGAAAGGTAATAACTTTTGAGAAGTTTATAAGTAACCCTAAATGGAGAATAAGTTTCCGTTGACTACAATGTCACCAAAATTGAGATATAAATGTTTGAAAATTTTGAAGACAGACAGTAGGAAGTGTTTCAAACCTTCAGCTTTTTCAACAGTAATGTCCCCTAACTTTATTGACACAACCAAACCTTGGGTCATTTTGG
Source organism: Tor tambroides (assembly GCA_021397915.2). Classification (NCBI taxonomy): domain Eukaryota; kingdom Metazoa; phylum Chordata; class Actinopteri; order Cypriniformes; family Cyprinidae; genus Tor; species Tor tambroides. Next base: position 10,618 of record JAFVLL020028477.1, on the reverse strand, counting down.
GTTGCTCATAGACTTGTTGAAAGTGGTAACCTTTCCAATAATTATGTCCTCTACCTTTGTTGATGTTGCTCCTCAGGGGAAATTAGTGATGTGGCATTTGCAATGGTTACCAAGATCAAGTTTATAAGAAACCCAATATGGAGAATGAGTTTTGCTTGATGTAAAATGTCAAAAATTGGGGACGTAACTGTCAACATTGTCGTCAACCACAACTCTTCTTCCCTTTGGTGACATTACAGCATGATGCTAATGTTCAGTATTCATGTTTTTAATTTGCAACCCAGGCGCCAGTTAGTGAGTTGTTTAGGTTTTATACTGTTCTCTTGCGATTGTAAACAATTCCTAGCATCGCATCTCGCTCTCTCTGAAACACTCCCACAGTTTGTCATGGCCAATGTCGATGGTGCATTCCCCTAGTCGCCCGGCTCCTAGACCCAACCTCGTGAAAAACCACACAAACACACTGTGTGTACTTTAGAACTAGTTACAGCTGCAAGCAGTGAAATCTGGATTGTGTTAGCCCATGCACTGTGATTTATAAATTGTTTCTCAGGCCATAAATTCCCACTATAATTGCACTCCAAGCCCCCTTCCACTCTCCTCACTCTTTCTCTCCCCCCTTCTTTCCCTCTCCGTCTTTCACTCCTTCGCCTCCTGTGCTTCCAGACGCGCACACACGCTCCGGCGGTACGTGGTCCGGCACTAATTGTTTGCAGGAGGGAACTGGTTTGACAAGGCAGAAAGTTTTTGAAATTAGGCAGGGCGGTCACAATTGTGAATCAGGGCTGTACGTTGCAGGTATGGTGTGTCATGCCGCCATATCGTCCCCCCTGGACTGCTGTTGCAGTTGTTAATGGTGTAAAGATAACACTTTAGCCATTTAGTGCAATTTAGCAAAAATTTACATTATTTCCTCTCTCACATTTAATTGCAGAGTGAGAGGTTTTTTTTCTGAATGCGAATTTCGCTCCCCTGGGCCTCTCTGTGGTAGATTCAAGTTTTATACATAACAGCCAACAGGTTATAAAAAAATAAGCCTGTTTATTTGTTGTGCCTCAAGTTCTCCATATGGAAGAAAGCTTGTCAACAAATCTGCTTTAAATGAACAAAACTGCAGTGGCTGCTGTTTAAAGATTTTCCAGTTCTGTTGCAATCGGGTGACATGATTTTTTGCGCTTTTGACGCTGGTTAGACTTGTGTTTTAGTAGGAGGGGTATATTGGGGAAGGGGTGAAGTTTGAGTTAGTGTGTGTGTGTGAGTGTGCTGGGGGGAGGTAGTCTACCAAGAGAACACAATAAGCTCTTTGTCTTCATTATGCAATTAGCATTTGAGAAAAGGATGAATGTTTCTTTATTTGACTTTATCTTCAACTGTCTTTAGGACTAATGCACCACATTTAGATGTCTGATTTTAGATGCATATGCTAAAACTTACAGCCTGCATTGTTGTTGGTCAGTTTATTTCTATTATTATTATTGCAAAATATAGTTATCATCATAAGTTGGATGCCTGCGAGGTTGTAGATTACTATAGCAAGCACTTTTGGGTTATAAAGTGGCTTTGTTATCCCTCTTGGCTGCTTGTGGGTTAATAAGCCCAGGCTGTTCATCATAAACCTGGGTATAGTTTGGACTACAGTGTTGTAACCAGATACCGAAATACTGTAAACCGCATAACTGACTTGTAATTGACTTTAAGGAGGGTGGCTGCATTTCGCCTTTGCAGAAAAACAGAGCTCCCAACAGACAGCTTATTACTTTCTCGTGGTCGTAATTATGTGTTGGGTTTTATTTGACCTACTGTTTTGTCCTGCGCCACAATAACACTCTTATTCCTCGCGTTGTCAAGGTTTGTTTGTGCTTTTCTCTTGAAATTATTAAAAAGAAATCAATGCGTTGTGTATTTGAAGTATATTTCATGAAAAAAATGTTGTTTTACCTTGTGCATCCAAAGTGTTTTTTGTGATTAGAAACTAAAGGTGTCTTCCAAAGGTGGTTCCTTTTTTTTTTTTCTTTTTTTTTTTCTTTTTTTTTTTCTTTCTTTCTTTCTTTCTTCTGGAACCGGACGGTTGGTGAATGCAAACTTGGTCTCTGTTGCCATCACTAAATGAGCCACATTGCCATGGAAACCCCTGGTCTCCGGATGGCTGACCTCTGAACCAGTTCTTTAAGTAGGCAGTGAATGGAGGGAGTAGTCTTATCAGTGAGGTCACAATAGTATCCATGGGAACTCGGAGAGCAACTGTCAGTCATGAGTCTTTCCTGTTGAGGCTGAAGCCCGGTTCTGTGTGGAAGCCACTGGCTTGGTGAAAAGAGGCACTTTAACGCAGCTAATGTAGGCAGGTCACCCAGCGCCACTGAACTACAGGAACAAACCACAAATAAGTGCTTCATTGCATTAGGATGATTTGCGCTTGAATTGCTTTTATAAGCAAACATTTTGGAGGGATGCACTGAATTTTGACCTCAATTTTCAATACCAATAGCAGATAATTTAACAGATTATAAATGGCATAGAAAAATAGGATACTGTATAAATATGATACTGATACAGTTGATATTTAATAAAAAAAATATGCATTGTATAATCATTATAGTGACTAATATTATACATGTTTTTTTTAATTAATATTAATGTTTATTAATCTCTTTGAAATCAATCTAGAATTTACACTCTTTAAATAAAATAGTTTTTGGTAACTTTTTACTTTAATAGTAAGTTTGGAATCTAACTATACTGAACAAATGAGACTGATAACTGTTAAAAAATATTTTTGTTTTTATATTTTTATTTATTTAATATTTACAATCTTTTTTCCAGTTTAAACCAGAGATACATCTCTTATTTAACAATACAATAAACCCATATACTGGCCTGATCAAACTGAATAATATATTCTGATAATAATAATAATTTTGGCCTAATTATATTCTGCATCCTTAATAATAATGACTTTTTTTGTCCTAAGATGTGTCATATTTTGTTTCGAGGAATTTCTGTAATTTGGGTTAAATTCGTTTTATGCTGTGGCTGTTTATAAGCACACAGGTTTGGATCCAATTCTTGAAACAAAATTAGTGTCTGCTGATCCTTTGTACCTAAAAGTTCCCAGAAACTTGTTGAATTACTTCCTAATGTGATCGGTGGATGAATAGGTGATTTGTTGGTTAAGTTTCTGCAGTCCAACCGCTTATTGTTTCTGTAATAAGATAAGTCTGCTTTAATGAGCTTCTCCTCCTCCTCTGAGTTTAATCTCTTAAATCAGACTTCATAATTACTTCATTTTTTGCTTATTAACGTTGTTTGTTTTTGTTGTTCAAATCTTTTGTTGTCTCATCTAGATCTCGCATTCATATTAGGAGAATTCCTGTCCTTTCCCCGCAAATTAATTTCTAATTAGCACAGATAGGGGTGTCGCTTGCCTATGAATTGTTTACTTAATTATCGGAAACTCTCTCAGCTCTTAAACAAACAATAGGCCTGAATGCCGACCTGCGGTGAGGGAGGGATGGAAAGCGCCGCCTCTATTGTCTTTCCCTCTGGCGGCAGTGAAAAGAGCAGCGAGAGGTGTCGCTCGCATAAATAAATGAGACAGGTGATGTCAGACCCCTCTGGCCACATCAGGGCATTGCCCTATAGGCATACATGCACATAATCCAGAGCCTTTTGTCTGGCTTAACTGTTCTGATGCTGAGATGTAATGGATTCCTTTGTGTGCCACCAGCTTTCTGTTCCATTCTAGTGGAGGGTGTGTGTTCAATGGGTGGAAACATCGGGGAGAAATGTAGGCCATGCTTTGAATGATTGACATGACCTACTTGGCTCCGCCCCACTACGGATTTGTTTTTTCTTTCCCTCTTTTTTTTTTTTTTTTTTTTTTTTTTTTTTAAGAACGTTGTGATATTTTGTAGAAACCCTTGCGGTTTGAGGCACCGCGTTGAAAATCCCCGCTATCCAGAACGAAGCTTGCGGTTGCAGCAACACATGTTGAGGCTTCCAGATATCTCCTTAAAGAGGTCTCTTCTTCTGTTTATTTTGACAGAAGGCTTCATTTCGTCTAGCATATGCCTGTCAGGATTGATATTTGTGAAGTTTTAAGTTGTCATAATCCTGTTAAAGATCCCCATCATCTTCGCTCAGCTGCACGGAAAGCATTTAAGTAGCATTTCAATCTTTCTCTTTGACCTCTTGACATCAGGTAGACAGTTACAAACTCACTCCAGGTGTATTTATGAATTTTAACCGCATGAACCTGGTTAGAAGTATGTCTTCTGTTTCAGCCTGCCCAAGCTGATGTGATACCCAATTTTTTTTTTTTTTTCGTAATTCAGTATATTTTTAATATTCAGTATGCATGCACCATATTTTATTTCATTTTATTTTATTTTATTAATATCAGACAGACAGATTAATATGCTGATATTTGGCCATTTTAAGATTATTGGTATTGAGAATAAATATATTTTATTGGTATTGAGAATATTCATTTTATTTTATTTTATTTCAGCCAGACAGATTAATATGCTGATATTTGGCCATTTTAAGATTATTGGTATCAAGAATGAACATTTTTTGCTTTCATTTTTTTCTGTGAATGTCATTATTAAGTAAATTTAAATGTAGATACAATTTAAAAATGCAATACAGTCCAAAAAATTATCTCATTTGTTCTAAATTTAGTTGTATTATGTACATTATGTCGGCCGCCTTGTTCTCTAAATGTTGGTATCAGTCTGTATAAAACCCTGGTTGGTTGACGACATATTTTCGAAAAGAAAAGAAAACATTGCTTTTTTGTGGTTGTGATTAGGTTTTCTTACATAATATTTGTTTTCTGTTTCTATTGATTTTCTTGGCTTTGATTTACTATGTTGCTTAGCAGGTCGTCGTTGAAATTTGACATGCATTTTGAGGGTTCCATGTCTGCGCACCATTTCTTTTCTCTTTGCAAAAAGAAGTCAATGTTGCATTTTGCTAAGCATCTGCTCCTAGAGTTATGGCTTTCAAATACAAATCCCCAGACCCCAAGACTGTTTACTTTGGCCGATCTCACTTTGCGTCTCCAGAAAAGCAGGGCACAGGTCCCTGCAGCCCGGTAGTCTGTGAGTTTGTGTGGGAAGGCAAAACTGAGATTGTATTTCAAGATAGTATGTTACGTTTTCAGTCAGGTGATGGCGGTTATGATGAGGAAGGTAGATTGTATTTTTTCAGTCATCCGTCCACTTTAACTGCAGCTGCAAATACCAGAAACGGGGTAAGGCCTCCCGACAAGAACTAGACGTTCCTCTCAAAAACCATTCACAGATGCCCTCTGAAAGCTGACCACAGACTTAAAGGGATAGTTCACCTTAAAATGTAAATTGTCATCATTTACTCATTTATATCAAACCTGCATGACTGACTTTCTTCAGTGGAGCACAAAAGAAGATATTTTGAGATGTTGCTTGAACCTCAACATTCGTCAAAATAACTTTGTTCCACAGAAGAAAGAAAGCCATACAGGTTTGGAGTGAACTGTCCCTTTAAGCACATTCATTTTGACTGTCTGGCCAAATTACATGTTTAAATTGCGACTGTCGTTTATCAACTCTACTACAGACAACGGAAGGTGAAAGTGAACCCAACATCTTTAATAAACAGGGCACAAGGTCTCGGCTCATCCTGCCAGCTGTTAGGAAACCGTACCAGTCCCTGCTCATAAACTACTTTTGTTTTCCGCACCACCAAACCCAGCAACCCCGTCCATCGGACCATAATGTCTTTTCCATTTTTAGCCCCCAGTCTTATCCGAACTTCCTCACAACAATTCCGCTTGTGATGAATGAAGTTAAAAGGGAGAAACAAAGCCTTATTAACCCCAAATGTGCCATGAGGGTTGATTTTAGAACATGTTTGGGTTACGCAAGATGAGATTTTGTTGTTTTAGTATTGCAGGGTTGGACACTGTACAACATATCCCTATACAAGTGTTTACACCATTTTGGTATTGCTTGTTAGTGTTGATCATTGACTGTTGTACATTAACTGTGAAGCAGTTGTTGCCAAATGTATTTTTTAATGAATAGTTTCTAATTTGCATCCATTAAGTTTAAAAATAAAAAAAATCCAATTCAAGTATTTAATTTACTGGATTATTCAAAAGTTGGCATTTAGACATGGTTACTTAATATATAAACTATTTTATTCATTGCATTTCAGGCAAAAATACCCTTATTTTGATATTCTGTTACCATGATTATTAGATTTTGATCATATAGCCCACCCGTAGTATATATGCTTAGACGCTGATGTATAAGGATTTGTCTACATTTATGTCGTCCCTTAAGTAGAACTATAAATTTGGTTTGTGAAAAGAGTTCTTGAGGTATATATGTTCACTATAACCGCAGATGCTTTCAGCCCCTAGACTCAAGAGCTTAGATACGGGAATGATGACTCCACAGGAACATCTGATACGGTTTGACTTCTACACAAACCAGATGACCGAGCCAGGCGGGGAAGCTCCGTGAGGGGATAAAAAAAAACTAGATTTTATAAATCGCTCCTGAAAATCATAAGCGCTGGATGCGAGGGGCCCCAGAAAAGCTGAAAGGCATCAAACTTTGACACGTGCGCACTGAGCTACGAGGGCTTTCACAATAAACGTCTCCCCCTGTATAGGAAGTCCAGTCATTCATCACTGCGTGTCTCCTCCATGCTCCTACTCTCATTGCATACCACACTCACCCTAACAGCGTCACTTCTGCGTTCTCGATTGATTTATAAAGGGGCAAAATTAGAGAGAGGCAGATCTCTGTTTCTGCTCCATGCATACTGTAAGGCCCCTTCCTATTCTCCCAGTGCGTTATGGGACTTCCTCCCAGCTGTTCCTCATACTAACATACACACGCATTATCAATCCAGCTGGGCATGTACTATGCTGGGACCTGCAGTCCAAATCATATTTAACTTTCACGTTTCGCCCCCTCCCTTGGGCCCGACTGCTCCTGTCTCGGCCCCCCAAACTGTTCCAGCTAATGCTCCCAGGTGCTAAACAGCATTCGGAGTTCATCTCCACAGCTTTCAAATGAATTAAGACAAAGAACAGCTGGATTGCTGGAATCTGTGGATGACTCAGAGGTCCATTTAATTGATTTCTTCCATTCCGTTCCATTTTAAATGAATATTCCAGGTTAAATACAGGTCTACAGAAATACTTGGGTCAACAACTGTAGCTTCATAAACTTTTCATCCAAGTGCTTAACATGAAGGTGTGAGTCTGAATTATTTCCTGTGGCAAACATTTAACTTTCGACCTGTCTGTTGAGGGTGGAAAAATCTGGTTTTGCAACTTTTGTTTAATCAAGACAGACACTATATCCATATGAAGCACTTTTAAGAATAATAAAAGTATATTTGATTATGCAGTTACATGTAGACAAGCTGGTGCATGTGTTGATGATTGTTTGTGACGTTCTCTTTTGTCCCCTGCAGTATCTACAAATGAAATGGCCGCTTCTTGATGTTCCCGGGACAGCAGGCCTCAAAGACTCCAGATCACCAACACCAGGGCACTTAGTAAGTCCTTCAGCAACTTCTTATTCTGTATAGTTTACAATGCAGTCAAACAGATCATATTATAAATTGGTTTAGGGCTGCCCTCGCCTAAATATTTTGTTCATTTTAAGCGATTAGTCAAATAATCACACGTTTATATTAATAAACCATATAATTCATAATAATGAGCCTTTAATTCCCTATAGCCTGTCAGTGCTCAAGGGCACGCATAAAGCTTGCCACAGTGCACCGCAGAAGTAATGATTATGGATGCTTAATGGAAAAAACAGCAAGAAGACTGATTTAACATAATAATTATTTATTGATAAACTAGTGTTTTCTGTATTTTCGGCTGCAGTGACGAAGTCGACGACCCTGACTTGTCGTATGTTTCATATTGATAACATAGTCGACTAAATATTTTCAGATTATTAGGGGCCAGCGCTAAAGTGGGTATAGACTAACCTTTTTGAAAATTGTCCATTCTTATGTTTTGCTCTTCCATGATATGCATCTTTAGAAAGCAAATGCTTTGAAAGGTCACATTTTGATCTGAAACCATTAAACCAACAAAATATTGTATTATATTGGTATTTAACTGAATAGGTTTGTTTAACTTGGCTTATGAGCCAAAGGTACATTGGTGTCCTGCGTAACTTCTTTCACAATGAACAGCCTGAAAGATTTTTTCCCACACAAGCATGACTAGCTTTTAGCTGAAACCTGGCTTAGGCCGAGGGCTTAAGCTTGTCATTCTAAGTGTCAACAAGCAACAGACTTATTTTCACGCCATTCCACCCCCTCCAGCCACTCATGCGACCCAACTTTTGACCTGCTTTACCCTTTCCAGACACCACGGCGGAGAACCTCAGGAATGCTCACTCCAAATGGCAGCTAATCCATTCCGGAGACATGTTTTTTTTTTTTTTTCCCACCCACCAAACATGGAGATTGTCAGCTCAGAACGATTGAGGTTCTGCCATGGTGACAAAGTGATCACTGACTGTGGTCAAAGCTGGAAGATTAGAGCGTTTGCCCAAGAGATTCCCAAACAGACATTTGGGTCAGTTCTGTCTAAACGAGAATCCAATTGAAAGCTCTCAGGCCAAAGATTACGATGACCTGATGATAATACTGGTACACTGGGTCTGTTGTGTCAGGTGTTTTGTCTTTATTATTTAATTAGCACGAGCTTCATAAAGCATCTATTATCATGCTTGGGGACTCCAGACAGACTGCAAATATGCAGCGGGGGGATTTCAATCCAATTATACGGAGATGAGTTGACCATTGAAGCCTGTTGATGCTGACTTTGCTTTAACACTCAGTATTGTGTTTGTCCTTACAGAACGTAGAAACACTGAATGCTACTGTTCACCCGTCAGAAAAACAGACTTCACTTCCCCATTAGATGTTGGCATTGGGGATTAATTTCTGGCATGCAGATCTGGGGGAATCTCTTGCGATCGGAGGATTAATTAGAGTCAGTAAATAATTTAGGTGACATGCTAGAGGGTTTATTGTGTTTCTAATGAATGGCAGGGGCTGTTGAAATCACACCAGGGTGCCGAGAGGGCGTGAGTGACCTGTGGAAACGATTTCTGTGGCTGTACAGATTGGGTCCAGAAGGCACACATGCTAATAGGGTGAGCCAGAGCAGTCCGAAAGGCTCAATTATTCAGGAACCAGGTTTGTTTAGCATTCCATTGGCATCCCTCTGAATGTGTGCAAGGGTGATATTGCAGCACCGAGCCCACCTCTTCACATCGCCTTCCATACAATGCATCTGGACCCAGGCCGCATGAATAATACATCAAACCAGAACAGAGGGGCAGGTGATGTGTGAGGCATTGTGGGAACTTCAGACTTGTCAACCCCTTTGTAAGCTGTGTGAGATTTGTTTTTTCAGTCAGAATCATAGAAAAAAGTCCTGTAACAGTACCGTGGTTCATGTATCAAGTAGCAATACTGTGGTACTTTGAAATATACCATGGTAAAATTTGATTCCATATATCATGGTACTGTAAGATACTTCAAAGAATAGCATGGTGATGTCCAAAAAAACATGGTATTATCATTATGTTTTCACATAATGTATTACTGGTGTAAGAATCTTTTTAGTAGTATTTCTGAGAGCCCATAATCTCCATAGATAGAAGATAAGCTTGATTTCTAGGTAGTTTAACTGAATGTCCTTCAGCTTTTCTGTGTGTTAGTGCTAACTGTCTTCACAGAAAAAATACATGACAGGTGAAGTTGTAGGCACCCAGAGTCTTGTATCTGATATGAAATGATCTCACAGTGATATCACAAGTGCAAAACCTGGTTCTTAAAACCCTCAGTAAGTCACCGTGTTTATCAAACACTTATATTAGCAACAGCCGACGCAGCAATCGCACTTGGCTAGCCAGTACCTTAGCTGTTGACTGTCTCGAAAGCATGCTTTCACATTAGGTCTAGTCAAGAAATTATGGTTTAAATAATTTATTATAAACGAATAAAGTCTTTACCAGTCATGAGTCCACAAGCCATTTTCAAATTGTTTTCAAAAATCAGATTACAATTGGAAATTCCATTTAAATTGCCTGCTAATGACATCGACAATTGATATGTCTTAGTGAAGGAATGATGTTTGTGCTGATGGGAAAAGTGTTGCGTGTTCATGCAAAAACCAGAAGGATGCATCATGTGATTTGAGTTTTTCCATTAATGCTGTTGTGGCCTTCATTTACATTGTCTGGTAAAGTATGAGGATGTAAACCTATGTAAAACAAAATGCAGATTGCTAAAACCCCAGAAAACAGTTCTTAAAGGGGTGGTTGACTGCTTTTTTTCTAGGCTTGACTGTGTTTATGGGGTGCAGTCAAACATATGTTCATGCTTAGTTTTTTGAAAAACCTCATAAACTTTTAATAATTTACCTCTATTCCACACCTCTCTGTCCCTTCTCTGTTAAACGCCCAGATTATTTCCTGGTTTTATGGAGCCCCTCCCTCAGAAATACGTGATGGGCTCTGATTGGTTAGCTGGTCCAGTGTGTTGTGATTGGCTAAACCGCCTCTACTGCGCGTCTGAACGTCCC
>JAFVLL020028476.1:0-27690 GCA_021397915.2 Tor tambroides | reverse complement strand
TAATGATTTCAAACCTGGTTGGTTACACTAAGGGAGCCATATTGGAATGTGAAAGCAAGTGCAAATGAAAACTGTGAGTTTTAGCAGATGGGAAGATTTTCCAGTGGATAAATATATCATTCTGTTTATGACTTCAGACTTCTCAGTGCATAAGTCAGATGGTTTATGAGAGCTTTTGTCTTTATTTCAGAGCTTGACAGCCATATCACTATAAACTTGCTGCAGCTAATGACTACTTTGATAACTGATTAACTGATTCATATTTCTTTGAATAATCGGATAAAAATTCTATATTTTAATGAAATATAGAATTTCATATGTACAACAGTATTTCCTAATGTACAACAACAATGTGCAACCTGAAGTCTAGAAATACCATTTATAGATACCAGAACCATTTAAATCCATTTAAATCATTAAATTGCTGGAAAACATTCATAAAAGCACAAACATTCAAAAATTTCTTCTTTTTGTGCTACTGAAAAAAAAGTAGTGTTGAAACAATTTTCTTTGTTGAGGCAATGTACACTCATTGCTATCATTCACTCATTCTGAAATGAATCAGATTACTATATGGTTGACTACCGGGGCCAAAAAGTGAGGCAAACAAAGAAAATGAGAGAGGAAAGCTTTCTGAGTGGGCTGTTTGTCGCCACTCAACACAGTTTTGATCTAACTTTAATTACAGGATCCACAGCAAAAACAAAAACACACGTCATTTATCATCCAAATATCAATACCTCCACACAACACAGTACGGAAATGAAGACGCCTTATTCATTTTCTTCTCCTCCTCTCCTTCCCTCTCTCAACCCCCAGCAAATCCATCTGCACGACTAGACTACCCCTCTTTCTCATCCTTAATGCTCTCCGTCTCACTATGATGGAATATTTAATGTGTTTTCAGTTCAATCAGGTTAGCTCAGCGAGGCGGGAGGGGCCACGGATACCCAATGGGTCCAAACAGTGAGAAAGACGAGTCAATCTGGCATCCTAAACAACATCACAACTCCTGTGACAAAGCACACCGTGATGAGAGGCACAAGATGGTTATGTGTGAAACACTGCATAACCTTTTTCTTTTCACTTGAATTCCTGCAATACCTTTTGCTTTGTGGCAAAGAATGAATCTAGAGTGCATTGCGCTGGCTGGATGAGAGTTGTGCAGTGAGCTGCTTCCATCCTTAGAGCTTTACGGATTTAGTCACTGCTGTATTGGGTGGAGCACTGCTGCTTTTCAGCACCTCCCAAAGCTTCTTGTGATCTTGCAACGTGATCTTTAGTTAAAGCTGCTCACGAGCTCACAGGTACAAGCAAAACAAACATCATCAATGCTTTGTTAAATCCTAATTAGACCAGGGATAATGCAGTACAAATGTGTTTCAACCATTGTCTACAGCGCCCTAATAAAGCTCTGCTGTCCTCTTTGGGTTGAAAACAGCAAAACAGGAAGCTGAACTCAGCTCTCAGTCTTTATGTTCTTGATTTCAGCACCATGGACAGCGTCTTTCTGAATTAGCCTGATGTAGAATTCAAACCAAATGTAAGACTGAATTCTTATGATAAAACCTAATAGATTCAAGTCTTTCTTGACTTATCAATAAATACTAGGGAAAACTTGGAATATTACACTGAAAATTTATTTTTTTATTTTTTTTACTATTTTGAAGTAAGATATTCGTATACATTTCAGATATATTATGAGCAGAACATACTCCTTTTAGTTACACATGCTCAATTCTAATGACTACAGTCTGCATACTCATCAATATCATGTTCATTCTTCTTTACAGGAATGCACACACAAAAGCTATCAATCAACATTTTTATAAAAATTCAAACATCAACAACTTTTTCATCCTTAATTTATTCACTTGGATTTCACTATAGGGTGCAGACGAGGAAAACGCTCTTGATGTAAGATTAGCGTCCCTTTCTTCAGATACTGGTACTGTAAGAACAAATGCTCCAATATATTTCACATTTGATCACTGTATAATAAATTAAATCAAACACCAACGCAAAACAGCACAAGCAGAACTGTACGCGCAACTATCAATTACCAACAACAACTAGGCCTATTTACAATCCTTATAAGCTCCCATTCATTGTCCAGGCCTTCGTAATTAAATATTCAGGTGTAAAAGCCAATGGCCACTCCCTCAAACACCATATGCAAATAAGTAGACAGGACCGCAGATGAAACAACTCAGATTGACTTCGACTACTTGACAAAACACAGGGTATATCTGAAACCTGCCTATTACTGGTGTCTAAACTGGTGCGCATATTTAAAATTAATAAAAGAACTAGATTCAAAACAATTGAATTCAATTTTCTCACTGCATCCACAACGGGAAGACTCTCGTCTCCTTTAGGAAACTACTAACCAACATCGACCGTGAGCAAAACTAATTCAGATAACTACTCAGGTTCGCGCATCCCTTCATGAACGTGCATTAACGAGTTGAGAAACACGTTTAAGCTCGCGCCAAGCCGAAGCAATTGTGATTCTTTCTAACAGACTGCTTTCAGCGGGACACTGTCTGTTTGCGGCGCGTCAAACTAGAACGCGTTTTAAACGAAGCGTCGCGTTCGCGTCGCGAAGTCTACGGCAGTATGAAATTATCGATTTAGGCAGAGTTCTGAAAATATGACCAAACCGATTGAATATTTGCAATATGTTCCTGGAATCAAGAACATAACACCTTCCACGTCAGTGACAGATATTTGGGGATGCGCGTTACGTATAGACGCGGCAGTTAACTATATATAATAAACAAACAACGACGAATTCAACAAATGTAACTTTTTAAAATAACGTCCGTGACTTACCCTCAACAATTAAAGTCTTCATGTTTTACGAATAAATCCAGTAAATGGGTAATCCCAGAAAGAGGTCCCCTTTGGTCTGGAGAAGATGGTGTTTTCCTCGCTGTGGTAAATTTTAATAATTTGCAAACCTCACGGAAGATGAACCACCATCATCCCTGCCGTTCAAACTTTACCCGACGGTCGCCGTACAGGCGCGGGACGGAGAGCAGCGTCTCCCGGTGGTTCCTCTCTCAGTCATTTGGGCAGAGACACAATCACAGTAACATCCAAACTCAAAGATCTGCTGCTCACTGCCGAAACGGACCAGCCCGGAGGACTGCCGAGAGCGGGCGAAAGTCAGACTGGAAGGGGGGATAAACTACTGGCGGGATGAATCCAAATCGGCCGTATGCCACATTTCCGGTGAAAGCAGAAGTATTCCAACGATCTGAGTGTCCGTGCAGCCGCGCGGGAGGAACGGAAAGAGGCTGTGGCGCCGTGCGCGTAAGAGAGAGAGTGTGGGGGGTGTGTGTGTGTGTGTGTGTGTGTGTGTGAGAGAGAGAGAGAGAGAGAGAGAGAGAGAGAGAGAGAGAGAGGGAAGTGTGTGTGTGCAGAGAGAGAGAGAGAGAGAGAGAGAGAGTTGGTGGGGCGGCTTAGAGATAAATATACGGGTCATTTTTTTTTTAACAATTATAGGGAAAAGTCTCCAGTTTGTGTTAACCGTTAAATAAATAAATTAGTGCTGTCAAACGATTAATCGCATCCAAAATAAAAACGTTTTATTGTTGTTGTTTTCACGTAATATATGTGTGTGTGTATATTGTGTATGTTTATTATGTATATATCAATACACACACATGCATGTACATATTTAAGAAAAATATGTTGTTTATATATTTAAATATATTTATATTTGATATAAATTATATGAATATAAATATAGCCTACACATGTAAACACAAAATATATACTGTATGTGTGTGTTTATATATACATCATAAATATACACAGTACACACACATATTATGTAAACAAAAACATATTTTGGATGTGATTAATCATGATTAATCGTTTGACAGCACTAAAACAAACAAACAAACAAACAAATAAATAAATAAAATTAAGAGATCCTCTCCAAGGATAAGTCCTCTTTTTTATTACTTTGTATCCCAGCATTAAAATGTCTCAATTTACCTTGAAATGGTACAATGCAGTCAATTAGCATGCATTATTTATGCAGAATGTTTAGAAGGTCCTTTAAAATGAATGAAAATCACTAACGTGAAACTGTTTCATAGAACGATCCCTGCTGATAAAGTTTTTATCACAAGACCTTAAGATTCTATTGTTCTATTTATCTTTCTGTATCTTTTTTGTTATTCATCTATTGTTGTTTTCAGTACATTTTTAAAGTACTTGACTTCTCTTAAACTGTAATTTCACAATACTGTACCTTGATAATCATGAAAATAAAGCTTAATTGAATTGAATATAAACAAACAAACAAACAAACAAATGACAGAAAGGGAAAGGGTATTGTGGGGTTACTTAGTGAAAGATAGAGAGAGAGACAGAGAGAGAGATGAATGTTTTATAGCACAGGAGCAGGAATAGAGCACTAATGAATCTTTTATAGATTTCTGACGCTTTGACGTGCAGAGAATCCATTTGTATAAAACTAAGGCATTCCTGCACATAAATACACACAGAATTATAAAAACAGAGGCCTGAGGGCATGTAAACTTTTAGAAAATTGCCGCTGCATTCATTTGACCTACACATCTTTGACAGACGCTATATAATCTCCATAATTAAAGGTAAAGAACCAATAAAACAAATACCAACAAATTCCCTTGCCTTCATTTAACACACTGCTGCTTCATGAATCAACTGTCTCTGTTGGAAAAACGTAGAGGTAGGATAATCGTTTCTGTGATACATGAGATGTTCAAATGAGAAAGATGACATTCGGGTTTGATGACTTTGAAGGCTCCTCATGTTACAATTACAAAAAGACCCATCCATATCCATCTGTTTTCTCACCTCACAGACTAATGATGTGAATTATCCACCGATTAGACATGAAACAATGAAATCCATGTTAGAAGTGCAAAAGAATGAAAACTACTGCTTAAGATTCATCCAAAAGATTCACTTATTTGCATTTCTCCTGGGGTAAAGTACTGCCAAAGCATACAGTTTATATAAAGCATTTTTATTATTATTATTATTTATATAAACAATACAAGATTTTAAAAATGAATGATAATAAACACTGAAATCTTAATAATTAAAAGAGGAGCTCAGACTTTCTGCAAAATGTCTCCTTTTGGGTTCCCCACCAGATGAAAAGCAAGTATTTAATTTCTTTCATTTCAGGTGAACTTTTCCTTTAACAGTGCACAAAGAGTTGCATTCAATTGGCAGTTGTTTAATATCTGTGTGCATTCATTTATATGTGGCTCCCATCATGAAATAATAATGCAGCATCCAACTAATTTTGTCTATAGTCATTACCTTGAGGATTCTCCCAAGGTGTTTGTGCTGCATTTGAGATAGCCTGCTTTAATACTGAGCAATAATTGAGCCTGTGGCTACCAACCACAATTAATGCTGGAGTGTAATATGGAGTCACAAATTGTGGACGCAATACAATATGTAAACTTGAACAGTGGATGAAATTAGCATGTTAATTCAAACACACAAAAAAGTTATCAGGGATATTTTTTGGGCAGAAGACGCCCCCCAGTGACCACAACAGATGGAGAAGTCAGATTTGGATACTGATTCTCTCACTCCTTATGTCCTACACTGTAAAAAGAATTCCGTAAAATTTACGGTAAAAAACTGGCAGCTGTGGTTGCCGGAATTCTACAGTAAAAAATACGGTAACAACGTTTTAGGTTTTATGGTTTTAACTTAAATTTACAGTTAAATACCGTAATTTCTTTAACTGATAAAATGTTAATATATCAACCTATTAAAGTACTGAAATCTGTTTTGTACATTTGAAATACACTGATAACCACCAAATGCAGGTGGTGATGAGAAAGTCACATGATGAACCAAAGCCAATCACAAGCAGCTTTTAAATAATAGCATATATAGAAGGTGCACAGCGCCATTCACACAAGCACTAAACACCATCATGGTGAGACTCATTAAACTGAAATATGCTATAAACATTAATTTAACAACATTCGATGTAACATACAACCCTAATAAACATAACCAATAAGAAAAAACGAAGAAGAAACATAGTTATTTCAAAGAAAAAACGTCAAATTCAAACAGAATTTGAAATGCAACTCAGGGAATTCTGGGAACGTCAGTTTACGTTTTTTTCCCTGTAAATTTTACAGGAACCTACCGTTAACCATTTAACAGGTTTTTACTGTAGCATTTTCACAGTTTTTTACCGTTAAAATCACGATAATTTTTTACAGTATATAGTGGGGCATGTTGTCACACAATATTACACAATGGGAACCTGCTGTTAAATGACACAGATGTGAAAAAACATACCTTTGAAATATGACATACTGCCTTAATATGTAATCTTTTAATATATCTGTATCTAAAATTATGGGTGACTTAATTGATTTTTAGCTACACTGAAAATGATAAATTATTTGTTGGTGAAATAATTTTTGCTCAGAAATTGATAGTAAACATCAATTACAAAGAAACCAGTTTTGAAGTAGAAAGACTAACATAGTAAAAAAAAAAAAAAGTCTTGTAAAACTTACTTCAGTAATCTTCGAAACGCTGAAACATTTTTTTTTTTTACAGTGTAACCCCCCCTCCCCCCCAAAAAAGAAACAATTATTAAAACATTGACAAAATAACATACAACAATATGAAACTACTTAATGAAATTGTATAAAATTGTAACATGTAAGGTGCATGAGACAACTTGCCCCAGTTTCATAGTTATGAAAAACATTTAAATATTTATATACCTTGTCTTGAGAACAAAGAACAAAGTTCAAACTCTTCTACAGTCGTCCTTCATTATTTATTTGACTCTTGCCTGACTGTATGTTATTATGGCTTTGTTATATTCACTAATGCACTCACTAGAAAATGATCATAATCTTGAAGTTTTAAATTGCGGCATAGAAAAAAAAATTGTGACTGTGACTGTTTTGATTTAAGTGATGATTATAATTATGAAAACTTCCTATTGTGACAACTAGCCAGGTCTCCCCTTGAGTGAATAATTGAACTCTCACACTACGGAAAGGATTTAGAAAAGAGCATCAAATATGCACTGCTTGCTAAATGACTTCTCAAAGATTGTTTTAAATGCAAACATAAATTATTTATGATGGCCACGATTTCAAACTAATCCCTTCTCGAGTCTTAAAGAGTTGAAGTGATAGAGCGGTTTTAAGAGGACAGAGAGAGAGAGCTTTCACGCTGGGAGCTGCTTTTAACCATTTCCATCACCCACGTCCAGAGCTTCCTGCAGGCTGTTAGTTTTATGTCAAATCACGAATCAAATTGTATTAGTTAGAGATCCGCCTGCGTGCTGACATGTGAAGGAATCAGGGTTGGTCAATATTTGCTCTGTGAATCATGCGAATTGAGTGCATCTGAAGTGCATGCTGCCTTTGTAATTTTTTTTTTTTTTTTGGCAATTTTGAATCATATCACATCACACATAGTAATATAAAAAAAATCAGTTCACAGGGCTTTTTGTGCAGGATGGACACACAGATGGACAGACCAGCAGACAAGACAGATGATAGAACAAAAGAAGGACATACAGACATACAGAGACAGAATGACAGAAGGACTGAAAGAATGATAGAACAATAGAGCAACATACAGACAGACAGAATGATAGACTGATAGAATGACAAACAGACCAACAGACAGAATGATAGAATGACAGACAGAAACAATGACAGAAAAACAGACAGAAAGAATGACAGAACAACAAACAGAGAAGACAGAATGATAGAACTACAGACAGACAGAATTACAGAAAGACACAACAAGACAGACGTATAGATGAATGAAAGATTGATAGAACAAAAGACAGACAGAGAGAATTATAAAATATTGACTGACAGACAGACAGACAGACAGACAGACAAACAGAATTATAGAATGACAGACAGACAGAATTATAGAACAACATACAGACAGACAGTTAAAATGACAGAACAACAGACAAAAAAATTACAGAACAACAGAGAATGAAAATAGAATGACAGACAATGATAGAATGATAGAACAACAGACAGACTGAATGATAGAATTTCAGACAGAATGACAGAAGAACCAGCAAACAGAATGAAAAAAATGGCAGACAAACAGGCAGACTGATAGAACGACAGACAGAAAGAATGACAAAACAATAGACAGAGAAGACAGAATGATAGAACAACAGACAGAGAGAAATAATGATAGAACAACAGAACAATAGACAGAGAAGACAGAATGATAGAATGGCAGAAAGAGAGAATGACAGATAAACAGAATGATAGAATGGCAGACAGAAAGAATGACAGAACAACAGACAGAGAAGACAGAATGATAGAATGATATAACAGACAGACAGATAGAATGATAGAACAACATAAAGACAAAAAATAGAACAAAAGACAGAAATAATGACAGGATGGCAGAATAACAGACAGTGAAGACAAAATGATAGAACAAGAGGTAGACAGAAATATAGAACAAACAGAAATAATGACAGAATGGCAGAACAACAGACAGTGTAGACAGAATGAGAGAATAATAGAACAACAGACAGACAGAATGATAGAATGACAGACAGTGTAGACAGAATGAGAGAATGATAGAACAACAGACAGACATAATGATAGAATGACAGACAGTGTAGACAGAATGAGAGAATGATAGAACAACAGACAGATATAATGATAGAATGACAGACAGTGTAGACAGAATGAGAGAATGATAGAACAACAGACAGATATAATGATAGAATGACAGACAGTGTAGACAGAATGAGAGAATGATAGAACAACAGACAGACATAATGATAGAATGACAGACAGTGTAGACAGAATGAGAGAATGATAGAACAACAGACAGACATAATGATAGAATGACAGACAGACAAACAGAATGATAGAAAGATAGAACAAGAGACAGACAGGTGAATGAAAGAATGATAGAACAAAAGACGGAATCCTAAAATAACAATGACTGACAGACAGAATGACAGACAGACAGAATAACAGAACGACAGACAGACAGACAGAATGATAGAATGACAGACAGAAAGAATGACAGAACAACAGCCCGAGAAGATAGAATGATAGAATAACAGTAAGAGATTATAAAATGATAGAATGAAAGACAGACAGAATGATAGAATGACAGATAGAGAGAATGACAGAACAACAGTCAGAGAACATAGAATGACAGAAAGATAGAATGATAGAAAAACAGAGCTGGAATAATAGAACAACATACAGACAGAAAAATAGAAGAAAAGATTTAGAATAACAGAACAACAGACAGTGAAAACAGAATGATAGAATGACAGACAGCATGATAGAGTGACAGACAAACAGAAAGATAGAATGACAGAACAACATACAGACAGAAAGAATGATAGAATGACAGACAGACAGAATGATAGAACGACAGACAGAAAGATAGAATGACAGAACAACATATAGACAGAAAAATAGAAGAAAAGACAGAAAGAATAAAAGAATGAGAGAACAACAACAGACAGTGAAGACAGAATGGTAGAACGACAGACAGACAAAATGATAGAACAACATACAGACAGAATGACAGAATAACAGGCAAACAGAATGATAAAATGACAGACAAACAGGCAGAATGATAGAACAAGACAAAGAATGACAGAACGACAGAACAACAGACAGAGAAGACAAAATGATAGAATGATAGAACAGACAGACAAAAAGAATAATAGAATGACAGACAGAATGATAGAATGATGGACAGACAGAATGATAAAACGACAGACAGACAGAAAGATAGATAGAATGACAGAACAACAGACAAACAGAATTATAGAAAGACATACAGACAGACAATGATAGAACAACAGACAGACAGACAGAATGACGGACAGAATGACGGACAGGCAAATAGATTTGTAGATGGAGAGATGGGTGGACTGATAGCATAAGCAGATTGTGTTTTATTGTTCTTTTTGTTGGCCATGCAGGCGGCTGTCAATACTACCTCTGATTCTATCATGCTGACTCTGACATATTTTAAGTGGGCCGTCCTTTAAAAAGCCCTTACAACAACACGCACTCATGCGACAGGAAATGCCGGATCAATCGTGAGCGTTTCGGCAATAATTACAGGCTCCGTTCCTCCACTGCAATCCTGTTCATTTAACGAGCATTTCCACACAATCAGATGAGACGATCCCTTCCCCCATCATTTGTCTACTGTCACGGCTTACTGTGCGCTGTGACCTCTGCTCTAAGCCCATGCCCAGATATACATCCTCCTGCACGGTGACACTATTACCGTTAAAAGCCTGTGACAGCTCATTCTCCTCAGAGGCCTAGAAAGACAATATCCATGATGGAACTGCCCCGTGTCGCTGTCCAAAACTCATTAGCACATTGGAATAAAGACAATGTAGACTTGTTCACATTAAGTTGAAATTACACCGCCACTGTCTTCCACTCTCTCTCCTTTTAATTTTGTCTTTTTAATTAGATTTTCAATTGCTGCTGTATAAATTAGCTTACCCTGAGAAAAATGGCCTGCCTTCGTCCACTGCATGCTTCAAAAGTTCTTTATAATGAACTAAGTATCAAACAGATTGGACACTTTGTATTCTTCATATACGCACTACATACTCCAGGGGCCGACTGCACCAACTGTGCGTAAATTACAACTTAACTTAGTTGTGACATGAAGTTACAACATATGCATTACTAAATATTAAACTTCGTTAAACTACGTATAAACTAAATATTTACGAAGGCCTCCAACTGTGAGTAATGGTTGGAATAAAACAGCAGATTGATTGATTTCCATCAATTGGCTCATGTTTTACCTGACGGACTTCAATCCTTCAGACATATATACGATGATATTGACTTTTAAACTCATTTGCATCTTAAGAGAGAGAACATTATGGGAATAAATGACTTGTTAGGGGTTTTTCAGCATGAACCCATCGCTCCATGGTATGCATGTCAAATGAAATCACTCATAAATTAACGCAATTTCTTATATATATTTTTTGTATCACTTATTTCTCCTTATTTATTTCCAACAGTTTCTGAATTATGTTTACATGTAAAAGCGCCTATTATGTTATTTCATGATAACATATTTCAACAAAAACCTTTTTCTTTTCTTTTTTATTATTATTAAACTATATCTTATGATTTTTAACCTTAGAATAATCTGAAAGTAAAAAGAGGTGCTAAAGTCTGATTTTGTGGTGGCTGTACTTTAAAAGTAAATGATCATAATCTTAATTCAAGTGAAGAAGGATTTTGAAAGTTTGACAGTAATCAGTGTTGAGTACTGCCGTAAGGTTGAACCTGCCTGGTTTAAATGTTTCAAAATGATTAACAGTTGAAAACATTTGTTAGAAATTTAGAAAAGTAATTAAAAAGTAATCAGATGTAATCAGTTACATTACTTTAATAAAGTAACTGAAATAGTTACACTACTTATCCCATTTTAAATAGGGTAACTTGTAATCGGTAACCTAGTTCCAAAGTAGCACTGATGATAAATTATTACCTCTAATTCAAACAGAACATTTTTTTCCTTAGAAAAGAAAAGAAATCATTCATTATATGGTTTATCTGCCACCATAAAATAGGCCTACTAATAAAATTGATTATCACAATAAGAACATAGAAAGTAAATAGAGAATAAAAATAAAAATATAGAGCATTTAAAAATAATAATATTTTTGGTCAATAATTACATTCTCAACATCACTGCATAAGACTTAACCAAAAAAAAATAAAAAAAAATAAGACTTTAAACTTAGAACAAAGTATTCAATGAATATTCAAGTAATGAGTTTTTATGCATTTTATTATTATTATTTATTTTTTTTAATTTTCTATTTGATGTCAGAGAAATCAATCCAAGAAATGCCTGCTTCGCTGTAATACTATCACATACAGATTTCCTAGAATTAGTGCATAAATCTTCTGATCGAGAAAAGGATATTTTAAAGGTAAAATAAGCTCCAGTTTTCCATCTGGGATTATTCTGACATCTCAGGACTTAGAATAAAGTGTAATTTAGGACAACCCCCCCCCCCCCCCCTTCCTCCAGCTACCTTCTGTCTTGTTTACTCATCTTTTCTCTTCCTCTTCCCAGATTATTCTGCTCTCAAGTATTTCTATCCATCAAATCTCTAAGAACAGAATTAGACTCATTCAAATGTTTACTAGAGCTGTCACTTTAATGCATTAATTTAGTTTGATTAATTATACTAAAAAATAAAGCAATTAAAAAATTAGTGCAATTAATCACGCCCCCTGACCCGTACATAAATTCTGTAATAAGGGATTTTCTAACCACAGAAGCAATTCAAGCTTGAATGCCTGATGCAATGTCCAAAGACCAACATGACTACACTGACTAAAAATGATAAAAACAACAATCCCTAATTTCCACTGTGCTGCCTCCTGTTATTGCAAACGGAAAACACAGCTTCAAGTTGTGATTCAGTCACAGTGAAATGTGTGATGACACTGATGTGGAAGTGCAAAAGAAATTCTTATCAAATTTTTTCCATCACAGAAACACTATTATAAAATTATAGCTCTATACATCAGACCGCAACCCAGAACAGCCAAATTATGGTTTCAGCCTCCATCACTAGAGGCACCAAACAAAGCTACAAAATAATGACCATTTCCAAACAGGTCCCCTAAACAGAGCAGTTCCCACTGAGATGAATGAAATGCTAAGTAAATGCTGGGATAGTTTTCTCCAGGTCTTATTCACCTCCTTGACTAAACCACTCAAACAAACAGAGCAATAATACTGTAAAAGCACCAGAAAGTCACAATTTTTATCCTTTCCAGGAAAATTGTCTCTGTGCATTAAGCAAAAAATACACTGAGCTCAGAGTTTTAAAAACTGTTACATATTTTATATTATGTGATCTATGCTGTACCAATATTTCTTCATTTATATTGTATTTTCCTGTGGATAGAGTTTCTTGGAGTCGCTGTTGGTCCAGATAAAGGACAAGATGAATGAAACAACGATGTACACACAATTTTCCTTCATTGTGATTAATGTCTTTCTGCATTTTTTTGGCACCGTCTATGAATATAGTACACGTTTGTGTCTCATTGCTTATTTTTAAGCATTAGAGGTATAAATCCTATTTTTTTTGTTTGTAAGACCTATTAGATATGTTTGATAAACTGATATCAAACATATAGCAATAAACATTGATAGTTTTAAACATATTAAACATATTAAATGTCATATTATATATATATATATATATATATATATATATATATAACGCTTGATGAATATCTTAAATGAACAAAAACTTAGATTAGATTAAATTTAGATTAAAACTTAAATTAGAAATGGTGTCTTGACAACATCTAAAATAATTAGAAATTTAAGTCCAAGTAAAAAAAAAAAACTATAAATATAACTAAAAACAAAAATAAAATAATAAAAAATAATTAAAACAATAAATATAAATTAAAGCTATATAAACAAATGAAAATACACATGACAAAAGCACATAAAATATCTAATTACAAATATCTAAAACAAATTAAAATTAAAATGAAAACTGAAAACAAAAACAAAAGCAAAAATAAAAGCTAATTCAAAATATTAAGAAATAAACAAATCATACTAAAATAACATTTTAGAATAATATAATTGTAATAAATATTGCAATTAAATTCTTTTTTTTTTTTTTGCACTGCAAACCAGAGATATGTAAACAGTTACTGAGAGATTTCAGTTTTATTTGTATAAATATTTGTACAAATTAGTGCTGTCAATCGATTAAAAAAACTAAGTTTTTTCTGAATTTAATAGCGATTATTCCCACTTAACATTAAACTTTTAAAATATACTTTTATATTGCAATAATTTCACATTCAATCTTCAAATTAATGTAGAATCAACATAAAGACAGTATATTTTTAATATTTGTTTAATGGCATCTTTTTTATGACTGAAGGCAAGTCTCTCTGATACCAATACTACTGATGCCTCTATAAAATTATTATTTTTTCCTAATATTTAACTGTTGACTATAGCCATTCAACATTACAGTATAACTGAGAGCTATCAATTTGACCATTTATTAGACTTCTAATTTAAGTGAACTTTAAACGATCTTCACATAAACCCATAATAAATGTCATATTTAGCTATATTTAGCTACCTGTGCCCTTGCTGAAGCTTCAGCAAGTAGGAAGTATACAGAAATTGAATAAAGTTATCAAACACTACATTCTAAATTAAATATAGATGAATCCTTAAAGCTACAGAAGTTATTGATTTCCTCTTTTTTCTTTTGTTCTTTGATGAACTATCTTGACCAGGACTCCCTGGTAGAAGAGATATTGTATCTCAATGGGACCGTCCTGGTTAAATAAATAAAAATTAAAAAAAAAAAAAACAAACACACACATCACAGCAGCTGGTTATTAGGTTATTTTGGGTGCTATTTCTTTAAGAGCTGCTGAACATGATGCGGATCTGACACGCATCATATTTTCTCTCAACTCTCTTTACCTTTTCTGACCCACTTCAGGTCTTAAAGTCTCTTCTAATGAGCTGACCAGTTCAACTGTGTGTGTAAGATGAGGGAGACAGTGCTGGGCTGCTCCAGGACAGTTTTGAAAACCATTTCAGAGACATGTTCTTAAATGTGACTCATATATAACATATTACATGCATGCACAGTGTCTCTACATAGCCTACATTTCTACAAAACTGAAAAAAAAAACATACCTATATGTACGATTCACTGCAGTGTCCAGTTGAAATGAACACCAGAGGCAGTAAAACTCCGACAACTTTTATTCCTTTTCACACAAAGTATGATTTACAGGTACAGAGTTTTGATTAATGCAAATTTTCACACAATTACTTGCAGAATATTATGTTATGACTTAAAGACAATTTTAAAATCCTGCATGATTTGAAAACTGATGCTTTTGAACATTGTTGAACGTTACTGCATTTGTGATGAAGAGCTCCGGTACGAATCCCGTGAAACAAAACAGCTCAAATCCACATAAGGAAGTTAAAATAGCATGGCTGCATCAGCAAATACATTTTTATATTACTTTTGCATTTGTTAACACTATTGGGTAGGTTTAGGTTTGGGTTTGGTGTAGAGGATATTTCCAACATGATGAGCATTAATCTTAAGCAACACTCACCAGATATTTGAATTCTGAACAGCTGCAATACCTACCTCAAGCAGCATAATAAAAACGCTGCAATAAGTGCCTGTACCAACGTAAATAAAAACGTGCCACGGTCACGTATTAAATGTGTGTTTTAGCGCCACTCATTGGTCATTTCACAATGAAACTGCCGCGAAAACATGCAGTAAGGTACATAATTATGGTGTTGCAGAAAAGTATGTAGAGGCAGAACCGATCCTCCCTATATGCAGAATGCGCAAGCTGCGTAGGGCCCCTGAAACACCAGGGGGTCCCCTTGCTCTCAAAGATGTTTTAATTTTAGTTTAGCTTTTGAATTTGGCCAGCGGTTATGAAAACATGAATGATCATTTCTTTTAATGCATTGCGCTGTCACGCTCTCTACGTAAAAATCAGCCAAATCATGTAATGTGAATGTCGCACAGTCTCTTGCTCTTACCAAAAAAAAAAAAAAACAGTTGAAAGCGTACCGAGCCACGGAAGAGATACTGTTTCTCGAGCGCTCTCCGTGAAGACCAGAAGTCCAGGATCGGCACTGTGTAGAGGCACGTATTTTCAATGAGCCTGGGTTGGTTTTAAGGCAGCTTTAATCGCCTTTTTGGTAACTGACCACGACATTGCATGCACGTCGTTTATTTCACGCTTTGATATGAAATGATACAGACTACAGTGCACTGGGGCCTTTGTGCGTGAAGAACATGTGCTGAGCACAGTACCGTTTCTGCTCTCGTTTGACTCGTGCCTGGCGCTGAGGCGAAGTGAAGCGTGCGTCTGAAACGTCTCCGGTTTGATGTGGTCGTAAAGACATTCTGTGACTAAATAAATGCACTTCTTGTCAAGAAAAAAGAGACAGAGGCAACAGTTGTGGGGTGGCCGACACTAGCCCCGCCCCTGCGTTAACTGCGTTAAATATTTTTAAGTACGTCGTTAAACTGAAAAAAAAAGAAAAATCAATCGCCTACATTAACGCGCTAATTTTGGCAGCACTAGTACAAATACTTGTTTAAAAACACTATAAAAGTTTTATTTACAAATATTTTAAAAAAAATTTATTTGTAAAAATGTTCTAGAATAAAATAATATTATTCTACCCTACAAATAATTTTTCCAAATTCAAATTTTCACTCAGGTTACTGTAAGAAAAATTATATAAAAGTAATAATTTATGTGAAATATAAATTTAATAATGATAA
Organism: Tor tambroides; assembly: GCA_021397915.2. Taxonomy (NCBI): domain Eukaryota; kingdom Metazoa; phylum Chordata; class Actinopteri; order Cypriniformes; family Cyprinidae; genus Tor; species Tor tambroides. The sequence goes on along the minus strand of JAFVLL020028476.1, from coordinate 11,276 downwards.
TTTAAATTCAAATTATCGATAATTTAAAAGGAAATTAAAAATTATAATTTCATATTTCATAATGATATTATCAATCACCAAAAAAAAAAAAAAAACAGCCTTTAGTCCCAAACTAGTTTTCCCCTATTAGCTGAAAGTTTAATTTAAGTTAACTTTAACCTACAGAGTTTTAATTTCAATTTAAATATTTATATATAGAATATATTTAGATATTCATTCATTGCTGCCCCCCAAAGACATCTAGCCAGGTCTTGAATATACGTTTGTGTTTTTTAAACTTCTTCGATGTAACTGTCCTGCTGGGTGACCCATGACAAACCTAATGCTTTAAATTGGCTTTGTATTCGTCTGATTTCACCATGCCATGCACACGCACACATTCATGTCATCCAATGCCAGAGGCAGCACAACAATCCAAAGACATCAGTGAACTTTCCTCCTCATTGGCACTCAGGAAAGAGTTCTATTCTAGCTTTCCTTTGGCTACAATCTTGTGTCTGACTCCCTCAGATAATTCTATTTTCTGCTCTCTTCTCCACTGTTTACTGCTGGACACACAGTGACACATGAAAAGAAAATGACTTCAATTTTCTTTGGACAGGATTGAATGAGTGAAGGAGTACTACAGCGAATAAAGATGAGTTCAGTTCTGAAAGTAAAGCTCAATCACTCATTTGAAATCAACACATTTCTGTCTGCCTCTTTAAAGAAGCCAGTGATATTAAAATTTATTTGTGGAACAGTGTTGTTATTGTTAATTGAAACTAAAACTTTTTTCATTAAAATATACAGCGCCCTCCACTAATATTGGCACCCTTGGTAAATCTGAGCAAAGGTGGATGTGAAAATAAATCTGCATTGTTTATCCTTTTGATCTTTCATTCAAAAAATTCACAAAATTCTAACCTATCATTGAAGTAAAACAATTGAAAGTGGGGGGAAATCTCATTGTGAAATAAATGCTTTCTCTAGTTCATATTGGCCACAATTATTGGCACCCAATTATTGCAATGTCCTTTTCCCAAGACAGCAGCCCTGAGTTTTCTCCTGTAATGCCTGAAGAGTTTGGAGAACACCTGATAAGAGATCAGAGACCATTCCTTCATGCAGAATCTCTCCAGATCCTCCAGATTCACAGCTCCATGTTGGTGCTTCTCCTCTTTAGTTCACCTCACTCATTTTCTATAGGGTTCAGGTCAGAGGACTGGGACAGCCATGGCAAAAGCTTCATTTTGTGCTCAGTGACCCATTTTTTGTGTTGATTTTGATGTTTGTTTTGGATTATTGTCCTGATGGAAGAGCCAACCACAGCCCATTATAAGATTTCTAACAGAGGCAGTCAGCTTTAGATTTTTTATCTGTTGATATTTGAGAGAATCCAAGATGCCATGCATCTGAACAAGACGTCCAGGACCTCCAGCAGAAAAACAGGCCAACAACATTAAAGATCCAGCAGTATATTTAACTGTGGGCATGGGGTACTTTTTATCCCTGTTTGTACTAAACCCATCTAGTGAGTTTGCTGCCAAAAAGCTCTTTTTTTAGTTTCATCTGACCATAGAAGCCAGTGTCATTTGAAGTTCCAGTCGTGTCTGACAACTGAATATGCTGATATTGTTTTTGGATGAGCAAGGAGAATTTTTCTTGAAACCCTCCTGAACAATATGTGGTGATGTAGGGGCTGTTTGATATATTTTTTTTTAGGCTTTCTGACTCCAAGACTCAACTAATTTCTGCAATTCTCCAGCTGTGATCCTTGGAGAGTCTTTGGCCACTCAAACTCTCCTCCTCACCATGCATTAGGACGATATAGACACATGTCCTCTTCCAGGCAGATTTCTAACATCTTTAGTTGATTGGAACCTCTTTAATTATTGCCCTGATGGTGGAATTGTGGATTTTCAATGCTTTAGCTTTTGTCATACAGCAACTTTCTATTTTGTGAAGCTCAACAATTTTGTTCTGCACATGAGAACTTTATTGTTTGGTTTTACTCCTTGTGATGGATGATTAAGGGAATTTGCCGTAGTTTTCTTTATATTTATAATCCTTTGGAACAGGAAGTCATAGTTGGACAATTTCATGCTCCTAGTCTCTCTGGTATGCTAAAAAAAAAATGTAAATATGAATGGGAATATACTTCAGAGATATTTTACTCATAAGAATTTCCAGGGGTGCCAATAATTGTGGCCAGCATGCATTGGAGAAAAACATTCATTTTATCATGAGATTTTCTCCCCATTTTCAATTGTTTTACTTCAATGATAGGTTAGAATTTTGTGAATTTTTTGAATGAAAGATCAAAAGGATAAACAATGCAGATTTATTTTCACAGCCACCTTTGCTCAGATTTACCAAGGGTGCCAATATTAGCGGAGGGCACTGTATATATATATATATATATATATATATATATATATACACACACATATACATACAGTATATATAACTAGATGAATTGAAATTATGTAAATATATAAACTTTAAACATTAAAATTAGAAATGTTGCCTTGGCAACTAATTGATTTCAATATCAATAATAATAATAATATATAAATAAATAAATAAATAATAGCAAAGACAACCATTGTTGCGCAAACACATACAGACCTTTTAATATTTAAGCTCTTTTTATTCTCCATGACTGCAGTTTAACTCCAAATCATGACAATCCTATTGGCAGTCAGTGGTCTTTGAGTAAGAGGCTCTGTTTATCCTTACATGCCAAATGTCAGTTGGCTTTTCAAGAACATAATGTACTGCAGCAAAAATCATATTTACACACGCGCTGTACTTCCAACATGTGCGGTGCTGTTACTGATTGTTATATAACTCTTTTGTTTTCCGGCTCCATCTTCCAGCACTCAAGCCTAAAGCTTCTTAGCATGTAATACAAAGCGTGTATGAATATATACAGTAATTGGGGTGCTAAGCGGATGTTTAGATTACATCAGGACACTTAAAAGTGAAATTCTTACATGCTAAAACCCATCTAATTCTATGAAAATGATGTTGGGGGTCAGAGAAGCTCTTGCTTTTGTTTACATAAGACATTGCTGTAAGGTCACTGGGGATTGCTTAAGGATTGTATGATTGCATCTGAGAACAACAAGCAGAGAGCTGAAGAACACAGCATGTGTGTTTACATGGAGACACTGCAATCTGTACTAAGCCTCTTATAACAGGCAAATGGCTGAGTGAAAATGTGAGCGTAATGTCAAGTGTCAAATCGAAGTAATATCTGAATGTCCGTCTCAGCAGCAGCTCAACAATGCAAATTCAATAAAGTTTAATGTCCAGAGAGATGTACCAATTGTGCCTGTACCCGAAGTAATTGAAGTCTTCAAGACAATATACTCACTGCGTGATGCAGTCGTATAAAGAAGACGGAGGGTGTAGTGAGTGTGTAAATGCAGCCAACTGATTAAATTAGATGAGTGGAACATTATAAAATACAGCCATATAGCCTCCATTAATCATCTTTTCTCATATTTTACTGGAAGCTATATCACAAGGTAAAATAATTAATACAAAAATGGTATTCAAAATTGAAAACTTTTACTTCTCTGTAGCATGAAGCTGAGTAGCTGTCATTTTTAAAAGAGAATACTTTTATGTATTACTTGATTCAATTATTAAGTTACTTAATCTAACTAATCTGTTAAGATCATGTTCAATTCATATTTCATCCCAAAAGCAATAAATAAGAGACTATATTATTATATAAAGAAAAACCTATTTTGGGACTATCAAGAGGCTTTGTATAAAAATATAATTAAAAAAATAAATACATAAATAATTAAATAAATAAATAAATATATATTTTACATTACATAAAACTATAAAATATTTTATTATTTCTAATAATAAATACAATCACCATCATCATCATAATAGACATATTTAACTATAAATTTACATGTGCGGTATCTTTATTTATATATCATATTACAGTAATCAGAAACTAATGCAAATCACCACTGAGAATTATGAAAATTCTTAAAAGAATTCAAATAAAAAAGTGCATTTAAACATTATTAGTATTTTATTTATTTATTTATTTATTGCATTCTATTATTCGAGTTCTACTTTTGAGAATTTCCATAATTCACTAAAAAAGTAGAACTCGAATGAATGAATGAATGAAGGAATTATTGCAAATGAATGAATGAATAAATAAACATTATTGCAAATGAATGAATGAATTAATAAATATTATTGCAAAGAGTATTGATGGCTTTATATATATGACCCCCCTGCACTCCCCCCACTCACCATCATGAACAGCACTGTGACTGCAGTGGAGTCATTCAGATTCCTGGGCACCACCCTCTCCCAGGACCTTAAGTGGGACAATCAAATAGACTCCATTGTCAAAAAGGCCCAGCAGAGGTTGTACTTCCTTCGCCAGCTGAGGAAGTTCAACCTGCCACAGGAGCTGCTGAAACAGTTCTACTCCGCCATCACTGAATCCATCCTCTGCACTTCAATAACTGTCTGGTTCAGCTCAGCTACCAAATCTGACCTCAGAAGACTACGGAGGGTAGTCCGGACTGCTGAGCGAATCATTGGTACAACCCTCCCTACTCTCCAAGAACTGTACTTATCCAGAGTGAGCAAAAGGGCTGGTAAAATCACTCTGGACCCCTCACATCCAGCACACTCCCTCTTTGAACTGTTACCGTCTGGTCGACGCTACAGAGCTCTGAGCACCAGAACAACCAGACACAGAAACAGTTTCTTCCCTCAGGCAATCCATCTCATGAACACTCGACAATAAACACGGAACACACAACTATTATACATTATCCATTCACCACACTCACTTATTTTATTTTATTTCTCATTTCAAATTTGCACATACTTGACCTGTACATACATAATTGTCTATATTATATATTGTGTTTTTGCTGTTTTGTACATTGCCTATTTGGATATTTTGTATATTATTCTTTTATCATGTGTGTCCTGTCCTGTTGCTGTCTTTCTGTTGCACTGTGGAGCTTCTGTCACTACAACAAATTCCTCATGTGTAAACATACTTGGCCAATAAAGCTCATTCTGATTCTGATTCTGATGACTTCAAACATATATATATATTTATTTATTTATTTTTATTTATTAATTTATTCATTCGAGTTCTACTTTTGAGAATTTTCATAATTCACTATTGAGATTTATGAACATTCTCAAAAGTAGAACTTGAATGAATGAATGAAGGAAAGAATATTATTGTAATTGAATGAATTAATTCATAAATATTATTGCAAAGAGTCTTGATGGTCTTTGATGTCTTTATATATATATATGACTTCAAACATTATTAGTATTTTTATTTGTTTATTTATTTACTTATTTATTTTTTCATTCATTCTTTCATTCATTCTAGTTCTACTTTTGAGAATTTTCATAATTACTTTTGAGAATTATTTAAATTCTCAAAAGTAGAACTCAAATGAATGAATGAAATTAATTTAATTAAACTGCATTAATTTCAAATTAAATTAATTAACATTATTAGTATTCATTCATTCATTCATTCATTCGAGTTCTACTTTTGAGAATTTTCAAAAGTTATCATTTGCATTAGTTTTTCATGCATGGCACTCTAGTTAAAAAATAATGCTTGAATGCATTATGATAATGAGAATGGGAACTGACAGTCACAATGTTCCAAAAATTCATTTTTATCTTAGCAAAATACAATTTCTATTTTTTTTTTCTTTTGATTTTTGGATGAAATGTGACCTAAGCAAGTTTTTGTGAGTTCCACCCAGTTTGACTTTAAAAGTTTCAGAAAATGTATTTTTTACTCTTTGCTTTCATTTCGTGTCTTACTGTAGGGTACACAGATAGTGGTCAGCTGAAGTGTCCCAGGATAAATATAAGCTAGGATTTTCTCATCTGGGAGCTACCTACCCTGAAAATGACTTAAACTGCGCGACTGCAGGCATTGTACCCCTGCGCTCATGTAATCTAAACCCCACTGATAGTAAAACTCCAAAAAACAAAGATAACTGACACCAACAGTCAGCATTAGGGCTCAGAGAGATGCTCCACTGCTTTCACCACAGAGCGCTTCTGTGTCTAACTCACAGCAGAGGAAGATGGACCTGCCAGAGGATAACCTCTTTAAAGTGTCCATTAAGATGCCTCCATTAATCTCTAAGCAGCCAGTGATGAACGGAGCGCGGGTGTGACAGCGGTGCCCTTCACTCTGCCCACTGTCATATATTTCTCTTTCAAACACAACAGCAGGAAAGAAAACATTCTGTGCTGCCACTTCCTGTTCTGGATGCATGCTAGGATCATCATTATATTCTCAAAATAAGAGATAAGCATGCCCTTTGACCTTTCAGTAATGGGAAATATTTTAAATATTCAAAAAACCTAATCTAAAAGCATCATGCAAGCAAGGATTTTAATAAATAATGAGAAACGGTTAACTTTTTTTTTTTTTTTTTTTTGCCTGACAAAAATAATATATGAAAATGGTATTATTTTTCAGGTGCCTGAAAAATACTTTAATAGCTATTTATACATGTCCATGCCAGTGCTATTTTAGTAGATACCATTATAGTTATTATTAATATTTAGAAATTGCTTTCATTATTATATTTTCCATTTTCATTTTAATTTTCAATTTGAGCAATTTTTAATAAATATGTTTATGTAGTATCTATCTATGTAGTTTATATATATATATATATATATATATCCTCAATTCTGAAGAAATTAAAAATCTAATCACAACATTTATTAACAAAAAATTTGAAACAACTAAAGATGGTGTTAATTTGGCTATAAATGAAGTAAATTACATATATAAAAAAGCAGCTTGTAAAACTGAGTTAAAAAAGAAAAGAAATAAATTTAGTAAAAATACATCAAAAGATGAAAAATCTGACTCAGTTTGCCTCAGACTGCAAAACATTAAGAAAACAACTTTGAAAATTATCAAATCTAAAACAAAGAACCAAACAACGCTGACATAAGAACTGAATACTGCTCAAAATTAAAACAATACAAAGACACAATCAGAGCAAAAAAGAAACACCATCTGACCAAAAGTTTACAAGAAATAGAACATTCAATAAATCATAATCAGTTCTGGGATATGTGGAATAATCTGAGCACAACAAAACCACAAGACTTGCCAATACAAGATGGAAACATTTGGATAAAACATTTTGAAAATTTATATAAAGAAATCCCTCCAAAACAACTCATTAACATTTCGGATCAGATCAAACAAGTCTACAAACTTATGAAAACAAAATTAAAAATAATCAAAACCCACACGACTTCCCAATTACACATGAAGAATTGATCAAAAAAAACTCAAAAGCCAATAATGTAAAAAATCTTGTGGTCCTGACAACAATTTAGGTGAAATGCTGAAACAGCACACCTGAGCTTCAGACAGCTGTGCTCAAATTATTCAACCTTGTACTTAGTTCAGGCTGTTTTCCTGACATCTGGAGCCAAGGACTTATTACCCCTATTCACAAGAGTGGAGACAAATTGGACCCTAATAATTTCAGAGGCATTTGTGTGAGCAGTAATCTGGGGAAGTTATTTAGCAGTATTTTAAACAATAGAATAGTAAACTTTCTTAACGAACACAGTGTCCTGAGCCCTAGTCAGATTGGCTTTCTTCCTAATTACAGAACTACTGACCACATTTACACCCTACACACCCTAATCAATAAACACGTAAAACAGACCAAAAATGGAAAAATATTTGCATGTTTTATCGATTTTAAAAAAGTATTCGATTCTATTTGGCACGACGGATTATATTATAAACGTTTACAAAGTGGTGTAGGGGGTAAAGTTTATGACATTATTAAATCAATGTATTCAAACAACAAATGTGCAATCCGAATTGACAATAAATATACAGAATTCTTCACCTAGAAGAGAGGAGTGTGGCAGGGCTGTAGCCTGAGTCCAACACTGTTCAACATTTACATTAATGAATTAGCGGTGCAGTTGTAACAGTCTACAGCCCCTGGACTTACTCTACAAGACAAAAACATCAAGCTTTTGCTGTACGCAGATGGTCTGGTGCTGCTGTCATTCACCCCACAGGGACTGCAGCAGCACCTAGACCTGCTGGAGAACTACTGCCAGAACTGGGCCCTAGCAGTAAACCTCAAAAAGACCAACATTATGGTCTTTCAGAAAAAAAAAAGCCCAGATGTTGGGAACACAGATATCAGTTCAGTCTAGGCAGCACCACCCTAGAACACACGATGCAGTACACTTAACTCAGCCTGATCATCGCTGCATTGGGGAGTTTCAGTATGGCAGTGAATGCTCTCAAAGATAAAGCTCGAAGAGCTCTATATGCCATTAAAAGAAAATTCCAAAATATTGAATTACCAATTCCAATTTGGTGTAAAATCTTTGATAGTGTAATTCAGCCCATAGCGCTGTATGGAAGTGAGGTATGGGGTCCACTCAGTGATCAGAGCTACACTAGATGGGACAGACATCCAACAGAAGCCCTACACACAGAATTCTGCAAAATGATTCTAAAATTACAAAGGAGAACACCCAATAATGCATGTAGGGCAGAATTAGGCCGATTCCCATTGATCATTATATACAAAAAAGATCCCTCAAATTCTGGATGCATCTAAAATCGAGTCCCACAGAATCGCTACATTTTAAAGTGCTACAAACCCAAGAACTGAACCCCAAAAAAAGTCCCCTAAGTCAGCTGGTTCTGAGACTTACTAACCTGACTAACTCAGCTAACACTAACCAGCCTCAGACCAGCACAGCTTCTCACCCAAACATCAAAATAAATCAAATTATCAAACAGTCTAAAAATATATATATATGGAACATTGGGATCAAGAAACTAAAACACAAAGTAATTTACAACTATATCAAACTATAAAATCAAATTATGAATTGGAAGAATATATCCAGAGTGTCAGAAACACAAAGCAGAGACAAATCCTGACCAAGTACAGGATCAGTGAGCACAGACTAACCATTGAAACCGGCAGACACAAAAAGAGCTGGTTCCCCTTCAGTTGGTCACTACGAGTCACGTCAGTAATGACCGACGAACTGGGATCTCGCTTCGAGAGACCAATCCACTTCAAGTGTAAACTAAACGAGCCAATGCACATTGCACTACTCCCTTCAGTGTTCAGGTAGTGAACCTGCAAGCGCTGCTCCCGGAGGAGGCAGACCCAGCCGTAGCTTTGCTTTGTCCTGTCCACGCCTTGAGATGGTACGTGGACTGGACACAAAGCTTCAGGACCTCAGACCAGCTCTTCGTCTGTTACAGAGGCCAGCAGAAGGGGAAGGCCGTCTCCAAGCAGCCCACTGGATAGTGGATGCCATCACCCTGGCGTATCAGGCACAGGGTGAGCCCTGCCGGCTCAGGTTGCGAGCCTACTCTACCAGGAATGTTGCATCCTCCTGGGCGATGGCTCGTGGCACCTCGCTGACAAATATCTGTAGAGCTGCGGTCTGATTCTATAGTCTTCATGTTGAGCCCGTATCCTCCTGTTTTTTCACCTCAAACGGGTAGAGACACTGAGAGGCCCCGGTGTAGTGTCGGCTTGCTAAAACTGCTCCAGAGTGTCCATACTGTAGACCCTGTCGAGGTCCTCCGTCCCCTAGGCAGCCAGACGTGGCGGAACGTCCGGCGCCAGGCCCTCACTCGATGAATCCATGAGAACCGGTAGAGGGCTGGGTCCCAATATATAGAAACCTGAGTGGATCCCATATGTGTAAAAGTCCACAGTATAGCCTTAGAGCCTGTGTTTCCCCGGCAGACCTCTCTGCCATTTTTTAAGAGGGTTGTAATCACCTCTAATTCTTCCATATGAACTTAAATGGATCCATATGTGTAAGTCCTTCCGAAACCTCCTTCGGGAAGGATGGGGCTTCCGCAACGTTCCTGTTCCAAGTGGAAAGGGTATGTTTTCCCAGTGTTATCCAATCTCACTGAGTGGGTAGTGCTACGACAACAGTGACTGGTTTCTTGTTGCTAGCCCTGGCCTACACCAAAAAGGGGCGCAAGAGGCTCGCACAGGACATTGGAAGGGGCAGCATCCGTGGTGCTTTGGTAGGGATCCCAGTTCGTCGGTCAATACTGACGTGACTAATAGTGACCGACTGAAGGGGAACATCTCGGTTACGTATGTAACCCTCATTCCCTGAAGGAGGGAACGGAGACGTCACGTCGCGTCGCGTCGCCACGGCTGGTGTACCACCGCTGAGTGGCCGGGTTACCGGCTCGACTCCTCAACGAAAACCTGGTATGTGTTGCACCTGCTGCCTATTTATGCTCGCGCTGTCATCGGCAGCTGGATGCAATCATCGCATGCCAATGTGCATTGGCTCGTTTAGTTTACACTCGAAGTGGATTGGTCTCTCGACGTGAGATCCCAGTTCATCGGTCATTACTGATGTGACATCTCCGTTCCCTTCTTCAGGAAACGAGGGTTACATACGTAACTGAGACGTTACCCAGAGAGCAAAGAGTTTGTCCTCACTGTGAGAAGGGAGAGACCGAGACAGAGGTGCACTTTCTCCTTCACTGCCACAAATTTAAATCAATAAGAGACCTATATATAAACAAATTCACAAACGTCATAAAGAACTTTACAGCCATGACTGAAGAGGAACAAATTAAGATAATACTAGGAGAGGGACAGACAGCAGCACTGGCTGCCAGATATGTGTGGATGTGCCACAGCCTGTGTATTATGTCTGACCTCAGTGTGTTTCCTACTGTTTATCACAGTGGCCCTCAACCTGTGTGTGTTTATGTTAAACACTGTGATATCAAATGTTCACATGTTCTATTTTATAACACTGTTTATTTAAGTTTAAATTGTTACAATGTTTCTCTTTTTTTTCTCTCTTCTCATTGTTCTTCTCATCTTCTCATTGTTGTTATTATTATAATATGTTCCTCCACATATATTCAAAGCTTTGGCAATATTGTATTTTTTACAGTCATGTCATTAAAGCAATCTTTAATTGAATATATATATATATATATATATATATATATATATATTACTCCATTACATTACTGCAAGGTCTAACAAGAGTGCAAAAAAAGCAAAACAAAATAAGTCAATGTCAATATGACCTCGGCCTAAACCCTTCACTCTGTGACTGGATTCAGGATTTCCTCACCGTCAGACCTCAAGTGGTGAAAGTTGGCCAGTTCACCTCAAACTCCATCACCCTGAATGTAGGAGCCCCACAGGGCTGTGTCTTGAGTCCCCTGCTTT
>JAFVLL020028475.1:0-41786 GCA_021397915.2 Tor tambroides | reverse complement strand
AACCAGCTCTGCTCATCACCTGCAGAGTACCATCCCAAAAGTAAAGTGTGCTGGTAGCAGCCTCATGCTGTGGGGCTGTTTTTCAGCAGCAGGGATTGAGGGACTCAATAATCAGATAATCAGATGGCAACAGCTGCTAAAGTAGCAGAGGTCAATAATGTTTTTGAAGTCTAAGTCAACTGCCATTTGCAAACCATTTTACTTGCACAATGTGATGTATTTCCAAGTGAAACAGGATGTTCACTCAGATAAAATTACATTTTATAATGAATTGACTGGTTTGAAAAGTGGCTGTTAAATACCAGAATGGAGCCCGACTGAAAATGAATTTGGTAAAACAATTCCCACATAGCTATTTGACTATATAATAACATTATCCATAAGTAACATCAGCGGAAACAGAAAGTCATGTCAGAAGAACAAGCTATTTCATTCTAAAGAAAGATTTTAAAAAAACAGTTTTTTCCTGCACCAATTAATTGTCAAATCTTGTGCTCCCTCAGAGACAATGCTGTAAAGTGAGGCCTGTATAGAAGTCTTTCCTTTCATGATGGTCTGCAGGAGATGGCAGGCAGGATCAGACAAAGTCTCAAGTGTCACTAACCCCTCAGTCTCCTCCATAACAATCACCACATTCTGCACAGGGTTAAAGTTCAGACGTTATGCTCCTGTCAAAAGACGTGGTGAAGCAAACAGTGCGTAAACTGATGACTATGAAGCACAACCTGTGACAGGTGAACCACATGGCCCTTGTTGTCATGGATACGAATAGCCAAATAATACTGCCGCCCCGTCTCCAACACCCATCTGTCCTCTTCGTCCTCAATACTCAAGGCTGAAACACACAGATAAAAGTAAACCCTCATACAGGTGTGTGGTTTAAGATATTTTCTTCTGTGTTATGTGTGCTACTCACTCATATAGCTGGGTTTCACCACATATACACAACAATTGAGCTTGGAATCATATCAATATACTCATATGCCCCACAACATAATGTTTCAATAAAAAACACAGTTGTGTCTGATACTGTTGTGTGTAACAGCTAGTGTCGCATGACCTGGCTTGAGGGCGGTGACAGTAGCTGTTTCCCGCTCAACAGAGATGATGTCATGATCATACATTCCATCCACAACCAGACCGTATCCCTCCTCAGACAGAGTGACCTCTACAAACAAACAGGAGAGTGGGCAATTAGATGCAGGTGTTAAAATGTAACATACCTCTCTTGACATATGCAATGATGTGTTTATGAGACGGTATATAATCGGTCTAGAGGTGTGAAAGCATGTGGTTAGGGTGTTAAAGTGTTAACATGCAGTTTAAGGGCCATTACTGTGGCATATTGGTAATCTCGGGCGTGTGTTTATGTGAAGAACGTGTTGAAGAGACTTGTCAAATGAGATTCTTGCATTCAGTTGGCTTTAAGGGAAAGCTCAACGCAGTCCAGAGCTTAACCTTTCCATGATCTTTCCAACTATCCCACAGCGCTTAAATAATAAACACCATGCATACATTTTTAACGTTTCTTCTGTCAGTGACAGGGTGTTGAAACTTGAACGTCTGACAAAGCATTATAAATAGAAGTGCTAAAGCACAATGTTGTATATAAATCAGTATGTTCAGCATTGCTGGATTTCTTTTTTATGATGGATATAATTTTTTTTTTTAAATATTGGTTTGTTTCTGCTTTGCCACAATAATTGAGTTGTTATTTTGTTGTTCTTTATGCTGTTTTACAGTTTAGATGGTTGAAAATGTATTTATTATTTACATTGTTTGCTTTATGATATATCTAATTGTTAAGGGCCATTCACACCAATAGCCATAACTATAAAGATAATGATAACTATATTAGATAAAGTTAAGTTGCCTGCTGCATTAAATGCTCAAGCTTATAAAATCTGAGTGGATTCTGATTGGCTGTCAATGTTTCTATCATGTATCAGCTGAAAAAACAACAACAACTGTTCTGAGACTGATTCCAACAATATAATTTTTCATTTGTTATTGTTATAGTTCTAGTGTGGACTTCACTGTTATTATAGAATTAGAATGATTATTAAAACCTTTTAGTTACAGTTATCATTATAGTTATCATCTTTGATGTGAATGGGCCTTTCTGACATGAATAAATGGTTATGAATTGTTAGTTAAGCTAGTATCAAACAGTTGATGGTCCCCATTGACTTCCATAGCATTGCCTTCCAACAACTGTTTGATTACCAGCATTCTTCAAAATACCTTCTTTTGTGTTCAACATAAGAAAGAAACTTATACAGGTTTGGAACAACATGAGGGTGAGTAAATGATGACAAAATGTTCATTTTGGAGTGAACTATTCCTTTAACCAGAAAGCTGCCCTTGTTCAAGCATATTCACCATGTTGGTTGATCAGCACTTTTCATTAGTGAACAATATGGCTATGCTAAACCAGCAGGATGTATAAAGATTTTATTTGTACCAGTTGTCACAGGAGGACCAGGCTCCTCACCCAGCCAATTACCTCGCTCCACATCTCCAGCATATTAATCATCGGCACCTGCACCTCGTCAGCAGGTGTAGTCTGTCTATCACAAACAAAGTCACACAGGCTGGTTCTACATGCTGAACACCCACCCATTCAAATACACACACATACACACACAAATTAAAAATATACTGTATTATCATTGCCCTCATAATATTTGATTGATCAGCAGATAAATTACAAAACCAAACATTTCTCCATCTACATGTGGTTTGTTTGGGGTCAGTAAGATTTTTTTTTATGTTTTTGAGTCTTTTATGCTTAACAAGGGTGCATTTATTTGATTAAAAATACAGTAAACAGTAATATAGTGAAATATTATTACAATTTAAAAATTTACTTCTGTAATAGCAAAGCTAAATTTTCAGCATCCATTAATCCAGTCTTCAGTTCACAATATCCTTCAGAAATCAATCTAATATGCTCATTTGGTGCTCAAGAATCATTCCTTATTTTTATCAACATTGAAAACAGTTGTGCCAGTGGTTCTCAACCAAGGGGTCAGGGCCCAGTGGGGGGCTTCCAAAAAGTTTCAAGGGGGCCACAGGATGACTTAAAATTAATTTATTAATAATAAAATGTATATAAATATATTATAATTACTATTTTAAAATATTCTAACATAACTGAAATGCCGAAAGTATATAGTTGGGGGGGGGCATTTGAATATTGATTTGGATTATAGGGGCCTTCAAGTCAAAAAGGTTGAGAACCACTAAGTTGTGCTACTTAATATTTTTGTGGAAACTGTCTGTGATAATTGTTTTTTTTTCAGGATTATTTGTTAAATAGAAAGTTCAAAAGAACATCATTTAATTTAAAGAGAAATCTTTTGTAATATTATAAATGTCTTTAGTGTCATTTTGATCAATTTAATGCATCCTTGCTGAAAAAATAAATGACTTCTGTTCAAAAATAACTTTTGAATGGTATTGCATATAGGCTGATATTGGATATTTAATTTTGCACACTCATTTTCACCAGCTTTAACATTCAGATGACCTGCGGAGTATCATAACCTAATATAATAAAGTTGAGATATCCAATTTCACTTTGTAGACATCACATTTAAAACTACAAATTTTATTTCTAGTATGCTTAATTAAATTTTTTAGACAATATAGTATAGATTTTTAGTACTCTGAATTAAATACTTACTGTACATTACTTGATGTATTACTTAATTATAAGCTTTTATATTTTAATATTGAATAATTCTGTTGTATACACTTTCATACCTTATATTCAGGGTGTAGAAAAGACACTGTTATAAGTGCTGAGCCACTGTGAATCCCATACAGCAAGACACTCTCCCCCCGCTGACCAACATCTTCTAGAGACTGGATATGATGTGGGGGAGTGTACTCCGCATCATGGTGACGCACAAACCTACAATAATCACAGAAAACAAGACATGCTTTATGTTAATGCCTTTTTCCTTTCTCTCTCCCTCTCTCTTCACTTAAAGACCCTTGTTCACCTCACTGCCTGTATTGCATCAGACTCCTTTGCCAGCCGCCAATTAAATTTCAAGCCAGCCAGACAGCTAAAAGTATTTCCTGTGGATTAGGCCAAGAACAGAGCACAGTCATAACCATCTTGTTCTCAAAAAAATCCATTTAGCCAAACAAACATACAGCGTCCCAGAGAAATTTGGGTTATGAAATGTACTGTACCTTCTGAGTCAAATACCCGGACTGATAACTGCAGGGGTGGGTCGTCAGTAAAAAGCTGTCGAACGGTTTTGACAACCTGAATACTTTCAATCCGATTAATGATGACATCGCAGCGCACAATATAACCTGTCACTAAAACGAGAATGGGGGAAGTCACACTTTTGAACCCTTATGTTCTGTTTAGGATCCCAAACATACAAATGGTAACATAATTTTCAACAGAACATGAGGGTTAAAGGGTTAGTACACCCAAAATTGTTATTTTTGCCATCATTTATTAACCCTCATGTCATTTCAAACCTGTATTTCTTTATTGTTTCTGTGGAACACAAAAGAAGATATTTTAAAGAATGTTAGTATGTTGTTTTCCATTGACTTCCATTGTGGGGGGTTTTTGTCCATACAGTGGAAGTCAATGGGAATCTAAACTGTTTGGTTACCAACATTCTTCAAAATATCTTCTTTTATGTTCCACAGAAGAAGGAAAGTCACACAGGTTTGGAACGACATGAGGGTGAGTAAATGATGACAGATTTTTCACTTTTTTGAGGTGGCCTATCCCTCTAATAGATAAACAAGAACTTATTCTTAATGAGATTTAAATGGTGTGCACTGCATTTTCATTCAAGCAGTCAGCGAGGCAAAGAGTGAGCTGGCTGACTGCATTCAGCATGTATTTGTTCATTAAAATGACATTAATTTCACATGGAAAATAGTATCATGATTCATAAATTTCATTTGAATTGCCCCTGAAAAAATAACTTATACTGCTGTAATGGTGCCGTATGTCCTTCTATAGAAAGAACAAGCATGTCTATTTATTACTGTCCCCTCCTCTCACTCACCAGGGTCTTGTGCCTGGACCACAGTATGGAGAGGGACAGCCTGGGGGGAGGACAGAACTGACACCAAGCACGGCTGACTACAGGAGGAGAGGGGCAGCAGAGCCGGAGGGCTGAGTGTGGAGAGCGGATACACCCTGACAGTCTCAGGCTTAGAGGACACCCTAAAGTCAGGCAGACAGCAATAGAGTCAGAGACATGATCGCAAGACAAGCACTGTATTGTCTATATTATTCTTTTTGTACATTCTTTTCTGCAAATAATTCAGGCATGTATGTGTTTGTTTTTACAGATTTCTGAAATGTAAAGAATGCATTTACAGTTAAAATATAACATCATCTGACACTGATTGATTCTTGACATAATGAGGCTACAGAACTGAAGAAAATATAAGCACAATTACTTCAAATTATAGAAAAAACAAAACAAAAAAACACTAGCCTTAGTAATGCTGTTAATTCATAGCAGGTTGAATATGGGAAAAGGGCCGTCATAATGAAGAATGACTTTGATAATTACCTTTCAAAAGTTTTGGGTTAGTAAAAAAATTTTTTTTTTTAAGAAAGTAAAGCCAGGATGCATTGTTATGATAAAATGTGATAGTAAAAAAAAATAATATATTTCAATATATTATAAAATAATTCTGTTTCAAATAAATGTTGTTCTTTTAATCTTTCTATTCATCAAAGAATCATGAAATAAACGTATCCACCAAAATACTATGCAGAACAACTGTTTTCAACATTGATGATAATATAAAATGTTTCTTAAAGCACCAGATCAGCACATTACAGTGATTTCTGAAGGATCATGTGACACTGAGCACAGAAGGCTGATGAAAATGCAGCTTGGCCATCACAGGAATACATTATATTTTACAATATACACCAACAGAAATTAGTCATTTTCAATTGTAAGATTATTTTACAATATTACAATTTTTACTGTATTTTTGAGCATTTGAGACTTCTAAAAACATTTTAAAAATCTTACCAAGTCCAAAACTTTGAAAGGTATAATGTTTAGAGTTATGCTAGGGGCTAGTAAACAACACTGGTCGTTACAATGACACCTGGCGCTGTTTATTTTTGAAACAATGTATGATTTGATTGTCATCACCAGAATCGTGTTCTGTTTTTGCAGGACACTCAGCGATTATTGTGGACCTGTCGGCGGTGTTTTCAAAACCAAACATAGGCCTACGTTTGTAAGGTAAAGTAAGTGAGTGAGTGAGTGAGTAAATAAATAAACAAACACTAATGCAGTTTTACGAATGATAAAATCAACGATTATTGTAAATGATCAAATGAATTAATTTAAAAGGTCCTAGGTTACTGAATGTAAATGTAAAAAAGGTCATTTTCGTGGAACACCTTTGTCGACGTTCGTCGCGCGCAACGAATTGACAATTGCGCCACACGCGTGAACGTTTAACCATCTAAAAAAACAAAGAACAAAATAGTTTTTTATACGTTTGTAATATATAAAACTATAATAAATACACAATGAAGGTTCATGTCATACATTATAGACATTGCCTATACCGTCTGAAATCACAAAAGAACGCGAAAACTTATGTTCGTTTGTCGGCATTGCAATTACCAAAACATTCAAAACCCTTTGCAATATATACACTTGTAATGTGGCAAAAATGTACTAAACCCCAACTTTTGACTACCTCATGGGATTAAGCCTTTATCATGAATATAGAAATATGAAATTCTAATTCTATACAACATACGCGTTGGCTGCACTGATGCTGCACCATTTACACAGAAGCAAAGACTATTTGTCAGTCACACAATGATACTCACACACAGACACAGTCATGTATAGATATATACTTTATTAATTCTCTCTGGTAAAATAAAATTACAAAATAATTTCAACCTCAAACGGCACCTCCCTTATCTATAATTAATATTAATAAAATCGTTATTTATACAGCAATCATAATTTCCATGACGAATGAGAAGAATGCTATCGTATAATTATAATAAATATGAGCTATAACTGCGTTAGTAATTATTAATAGTAAAAAACTGAGCGATACAAAGCTAAGTTTCAGTAATAGCATACTGTACAATATTCCAAGCGTATGTAATTCAGTATTCCGGCCACAGGATGTCACTATTAGTCAGTTTTCAAAATGGTCTCGCCATTGAAAAGGGGTCAGAAGTAAAAGTCTCTTATTCCAACACCATTATAATAGAAGCAATTCCACTAAGAAAATGACTATAATCACTCATTCTACAGTTATTTCCGTGTGAGCAGCTGTTCCACCTTGATGGGGTGGTTTTTATAATGTATCGACTGGCTTCAGCGTCGCTCTTCGGAAGAATGCTTTGCTCAAATGGCTGTTAGGCTCTTGCAGACTGTAAAAAGTGCTGTCCAGATTTCATAACATTCTCGGCTGTTGATTATTTATACTCTCTATAATCCCAATCACCCCAGTTCCTTGTTTTGCAACACACCTCAGTCCGTTTCAGTCAACGATAGACAGAGCACTTTGGTAGCAAAGACGGAATCAGAAAAAGTGTGTGTATATATGTTTGTGTGTGTGTGTGTGTGTGAGTGAGCATCCATGCATGTTAACATGTCTCAGTCAGTGTCTTCTAAAATGTATACATTCATGGTAACAGTAAAGTACGTCCGTCTTGTGGACTACATGAAATATGGCAGTTTCGTCATAGGGTTTTTGTGCAAATGTTAGCGTCTCCTTCATCATGATGCTGTATATTCTGTGGCGTTAAGCTGCGTTAATGCTTGTAGTTACAGTGCATCATATGTGAATGCATGTGTGTGTGTATGGTTATGTCATCTCTTTGTTTCAACTAATCATTCATCTCTCCGCCCCAGAGGGAACTTCCCGCACCAGCGCTCTCAGCAGCTGGAGCTGCTGGTGTTGGGACTGTCCTCGGTGGGCTGAGTCGGGACGGGGACGGAGCCAGAGGGGGGGTTGGCTAGAGGCAGGCCGGCAGCGGTGGGTGAGAGCGCAGAGGGCACAGTGGGGCTCAGGACCTTGGCATCACGCTCACGCAGCAGTTGAATGAGCGTGGCGTGCTGGGCGCTGAGCGTGGCTGACAAATGAGCGGGCAGAACGTTAAAGCCGGCCGTCAGCTGCTCCACCCGCTGCTCCAGACTTAACATCTGCCTCTCCAGATCCTCACTGCGGTCGTTCAGCTCAGACATCAGCTCATACATAACGCTCTGCATCTATGTGGAGAGAGAATGAGAGTGGAGTTAGACAGAAATACTGTGGTAAAGTAAAGCGAGGGATTCGGGGCAGTCAAAGAAAGAGAAAAAGAGTACAAATACTTTACAAGAACAGAAGAAAGATTAAATAGAAAGAGCAGAGATAATAAATGGAGCAATAAATAAAACATCTCAAATGAGATCTCTTTAAAATCAACATGGTGTTCACAATCCATTTGCTTTTTATTGTGATATGTTTCTGAGGAAAACGGGATTTTTACTAATAAAAAGTATTGGATGGGACTTGATGGGAATTATCTATCGGGAAATGATTGGGTTGCGAACAGTGGGCGGTATGTGCCATTATGGAGTTTGCTAAAACAAGTCGCTTTGGCTGTTGGTTAGCATTATTGGTAACACTTTATTTTAAGGTCTCTTAACTAGTTGTTTATTAGCATGCATATTACTAGAATATTAGCCATTTATTAGTACTAATTAAGCATATGTTAATGCCTTATTCTACATGACCTTATTCTACATCCCTAATCCTACCCAATACCTAAACTTAACAACTACCTTACTAACTATTAATAAACAGCAAATCAGGAATTTATTGAGGGAAAAGTCGTAGTTAATAGTGAATAAGTGTTCCCTATTCTAAAATGTTACCGCATTGTTCAATAGTGACAAGAAAAGCAGAGGAAGAGTAAGTTATTATATTTTGATGAAAGATTATGACGACAACATTTTTTTTTTTACATGCACCGATGCACCGTTCGTAATAGGACCAGGAATGTGCATTAAGTAAATAGGGTCCATTTTGATCTCATCTTGACTTTAATATCTCAGTTGCTTCGGCTAGACAGCCAAATAAAATTAAATGGAGACTTTTGCTTGAGTCTCCAGCTTCTTCAATTTTTCATATGAGAAAAAGACTCCCTGCTTTTCCTTTTGAGTTTCTCAAGGAGAAAGTGTGAAATCATCTAAACTATGCAATTCATATTAATTTTATAGTTCTATGCTAATACTGTACTGTATGTCAGTAGTCTCTTTCTGTTTATTCTCAGGAAGTTTCAGAGAAACATCTGAGACAAAGATGATGTAACTAAGATCTCCAATAAGTCTCCAAAGCATAGAAAGGGTACCAACTGAGCAATAAAATGGTCCTCTGGGTAAGAAGAACAAGTAAAAGAACTTACAGTAGTCTAGTAGTCTTAGTCTTAATGACTATTTTTGGATTGTTTTTACAATAAAAATATCTAAAAAAAAAAAGTTAAAATTCAAGACAAAGTTACAATTTGAGACAATATTACTTGTTTTCAAAGAACATATCTTGAATGAAGTTTAAGTTTCTTGCTCCACTAACAAATAGTTTGGCTTTAAGCACAAGTTTAGTCAAATTTGGTGAGGCTTATGCTCAAAAAGAAACAATAAGAAGCAAGAATCATGAGAAGCAAAGTTGCATAAGATAAGTGTAAATACACTTGTTTTCAGTGAACATGTCCCAAATAGATTTATCTTGCTTTATGGATCTTTACATAGTATTAATGGGAAGACAAACATCCTAAGAAAATGATTTTTGCTGTCAAGTTTTGTTAAAAGAGCATTTAGAGAAAAAATGCTTCAAAAGTAGGCAGAGAGAGCATGCATTAAAATGTACCTTGAGCAACCCAAATGAATTGATTCTCATACAAAAAGCAAAAAAAAAACAAAAAAAAAACTAAAGGCCTACTCACGACATGTACACTGTACTACATCTTCAAATATCTAAAAAGAAAATGCTGCACAGTCTAGGAACACACAACAACTCACTCTCTTTCAGTAAAAAGCACATAATAGAAATAAAAACACTAGATACATTCAGAAAAAAATGTCCAAACACACACACACACACACACAGCCATCACGAAAAATATCTTGAATTGCACACATTTTGTGTCATTCTTCAGCTTCCTGTCTCTCTCCCCTCCCACCCTCTCCCCGTCTCCTCGCTCCCACTGTCATCCCTGCTTTAACATTTGTTCAGGTTGCTAGGAGACACAAAGCCACAGAAACAAACGGGTCAGCATGGAAACAGTTGAATGCTGAGATATATTTGGGAAAGCAAAGGTATGTGTGTGTCACCGGGCATTATGTGCTTGCAGCCTTGGACGTTATAAAGTGTGTATGTGAGCATGGTGAAATTGCAGGAAAGGGAACACAATGTCATTGAAAGTGTGTGTGGGTGTCTACTGTCTCCTAACAGATGTAACGTGCATATGCGTGGGCTCTGATGTGCGACCATGTCTGAGATTTGTGTTGATGTGTGTGCGTGCATGTACAGTAGTCTTACCTTTGATAAGTCCACCAGAGTATTGGCTTGATCACTGAGTTTTCTCTGCTCCATTTTAACACTTCGCAATCTACAAAATCAGCGACACACACACAACCCATTAGTCCTCCTTCTAATCTCTCTAGCACCAACGGCCCTCAATTGTAAACCTCAAATAGCTAATTAACTTAATCATCTTGTTTTCTTTATTTGTTGTTGCTGATGAGAATCCCCCAAGATGAATATGCAATTACAGTGTAAATCCTAAAAGCATTAGACTTAAAAGGATTCCACAAGTGTGGGATTTCTTTAAAAGAAAGGCTTCGCTTTAAAAGGAGCCCTTAAAATTGGTGGACAGGGCCACGACAAAACAGTGACAGGAGGATTAGAGTTCTTCAAATGATGAGTATGTGTGTGGTGCGGTGGGCACCCACACAGAGGATAGCATTAGCATCAGCAAGCTAATAGTCAAAGAAGCTGATACAGTAGTCAGTTTGGCCAAATGAACAATCACAAAATGGGACATGTTATTACCAAATTGGATGGGCTTAGAAATATTAATTAGGTGAGGTAATATTTGCCCAGCAGTTCTAATTGATTAGCTAAAAGACAAGCTAGCTCTAGCCATATTAGCATTAGCACTTGCATATTCATCCAGTCCACCACCAAAGCAACCGTTTGACAGAGGCTTCTGTTTGGCCTTAAAGGGAAAGTTCACCCAAAAATAAAAAGTTTAGTACAACATGGGGGTGAGTAAATGATGACTGAATTTTCATTTTTGGGTTAACTTGATTATTTACAAAATATGTATGGAAATTTTATTCACACAACATAAAATGCAGTGACCACTTAACAAACAGTGGATAACTACAGTGATCAGTATAGTGTCTAAACCAATGGACAATAACATTGTGTTTATTATAAGTGCACACTGCAGGATGCTGATTCAAATGTTCAAGCTCTTTCAAGTCAGATGGATTCTGATTGGATGTTTGGTAACACTTTAGTACAGGGATCAATTCTCACTATTAACTAGCTGCTTATTAGCATGCCTATTATTAACATATTGGCTGTTTATTAGTACTTATAAAGCACATATTCTACATCCCTAATCCTACCCAATACCTACCCAGACAGCACACATTAATCTGCCCGATGTCGGTTTCAGATCAGCATGGAATCCTAATGTCTCAGGAGTATCGGCCTAAAGTCGCTTCCATGTATATTGGCCTTTGATCGTTCCCACTACCCAAAGCAGATCCCGCTATGTTTTTTTTTTTATCCCGGCTTCCCTATATGTTGGCTTTTGATCGTCCCCACTCCCCAAAGCAGATCCCGCTATTTTTTTTTTTTTTTGCATGCTGTGTAGAAGCAGCCAGGTACGAACAGACCCAGAACAGCCTCCTGAAGCAGCGATTTTCAGGTTGGTAAATTCACTCGTGTAAATTGACAGAAAGTAGGCATTGTGTCAATTGTATGACTGTTTATATATTTGCCTGCTAGGCTAAGCCATAACTTGGGTGTGCATTACTTTATAAATAACTGTTTTGGGGTAATTACAACTTCGTAATTCACGTTAGCTAGTTGAGCTAATGAAAATATGTCGACAACTAGCGGCTATGGCGAAATGTTAACAGGTATAAGGACAGCAATATGCTTAGGTGTAAGAATAGCAAGTTACTAGTTGACCGTGAGACTTTACACAGGAAAAGCTGTCGTTTTTGTATTGAGAGGAGTGGAAGTAAGTTAGGCTAGTTCTACGTCTTGGCTCCATGCGTTAGCCTGCCGGTCGTGTCATAACGGCGCTGAAAGTGTTGACTTGTCATTCCTTTTGCATGTAGAACTAGCAGCCAGCTACGAAGAGCTACACCCATACAGCCTACTGGAGCAGCGATTTTCAGGTTGGTAAATTCACTCGTGTAAATTGTCAGAAAGTGGGCATTGTGTCAATTGTATGACTTTATATATTTGCCTGCTAGGCTAAGCCATAGCAGTGTGCATTGCTTTATACAGAGCTGTTTAGGCAATTACAACTTTTCGTTGTGAGCTTTAATTCACGTTAGCTAACACTGGAAAATATTTTAATTAACCACTCTATAAGCCCGACTATGCTTAGTCGTTTGTAGCGAATTTTCTGATAAGGCAGAAATGAGCTTGAATTACTCTGCCATTTTTGATCGTTCAGATATAAGAGCAATACACCATTCGAATCTGTAAGGGGTCTACTTTTATTTGTATACACTCATAATAACAACTAAACTTTGTGCTTTTGAAGAATAAAGAAAACAAACAGGGTGCGCTCTTTGTCTTCTCGTCTCCGCGGAGGAACTGTTTCAGCCTTGTCACTAAAATGAAGTGTAACTCAGAGAATACTCGACACAGACATGAGAGTTATCTCTATAGAAAGCCTGAAGTGTCTTCTTTCAAATGAACAACCTGTAACGGTAATGGGTTTGAAATCTATTTCTTCGAGCTCGGTCTGTGGTTCTCTGCATCTGTGAAAATTCATTAACAGCAATCGGTAAGGGTAGACTTAAACGACGATTAGTGTTGCGGTGAATTAATTGTTGTTTTTGTCTCATGCAGGAGAACAACCGGATTTTTGGGGGATTTTTTGGGGAGCTGTTTTTTTCTAACAGCATTTTTTCATCACTTTTCATCAACCATCACCACACTTGAATGCAAATGAAAAAAGCTTGATGAAGCTTAGCTCATACAGCTAACCATTATTAGGAAAAGCTGCCACCTTCAGATACCTTCAGTCTGTGAAGATATTTGTCATGTTTTTTTCTCAGATACCGTGTCCATGGGCAGGTCAGACATGCCAACTACCACTCAGCCCAAATGCGAAGCACTTCAAATGCTTTTTGTGTGGTTTTAGCTTACATCGCTAAAGCTCACTTAGCATTTGTGTTGTTTATTAGTCTATCTATTCGATCAATGTGAGAATATAAAGTGCGTAGATGAGAGTTTGAGTAAATCTGTTGTGTAAAGCTGTGTCTGTGAAGGGAGGTTGTTTTTCTCACTGATGAATGGCTTGGAGGAACTTCCTCTGATGCTTGCGTACGCGCGAGTGGTCAATTTTCTTCATCAGCTTGGTGTGCTTGTATATCAGCCAAGTCTCTCGTAGAACATTCGCCGCTGCGTTCTTTATCTGAGGGGACATGTCACCATAACAACAATATTAGCAACAGGAAATGCACCTCAGGAGAAAGTAATCACAAATATAAGCTCTGCTTTGCCAATACACGCACACAACCCCAAACGTCTGCCAAATTAAAGGTCCTTTTGGGAGATATTCCAGAGTGATCTGACAACAGATTTTGTAGCGCATAATTCTGTCATCCGGTCAATTCACTATTCTGGCCCCAGACCAGCAATGTCCAATAAAAGAGGGACAACTCTAATGCTGATACAAGATATCTTTGTGGAAAAGTTTTGAAGGACAAAAGCAAAGCTGCTTCTTCCATTCTGACAAACAACAGACCGGAAGTCATTCATTTGCAACGGAAAGATGTACGGAGGGGCTGCCACTAGGGGCAAAATGCAACAATTTTTTGCAAATTTCATTTAATCTCAGTTCCTGTACTGTTATATCAGGAAGTGTAACGGTAAATTCAGTCAGCATTTATTTGCACACTCAGTCTGCATTTTTTAGCACTTGATTCACTACATGAACCTATTCACTATTTAAACACAGTGTAACGCTATGCTAGTGCATTTAGCATCTGGTTAAACAGGAGTGTGGGTGGTTAGTGAATAAGATGAAGGTTTTTGTACTGAAATACAATGTGTGAAAGGGGCACAACACAACATTTGGAGGTTCAAATATTACAGTATTTTTAACACCTGGCTCTCTCCCTTGAAGACCTTCTTGTGCATTGAAAGATTCGTTTGTGATGTCCTGAAGCCACAAATGCTCTCTAAATCTCACATATGGCACCAGAAAAGGGAGAGGGAGAGCAAATAAAGGACAAAATTGAATAAGAAAATCTGCTGAAGAAAAATGAATGAGGAGACTTCAAAGGGGCGCCGCTTCGGAGAAAAGAACAATTACATCCTCGGTGGGCAACGGAGGGACGATAGAACCTTCTCTCTTTTAATAAGCTCCTGATTTGACAGTATTCCTCCACCCATAGGGCAGCACCAGGATTTTTAAAAGCACTGTGTCTGGATTTAGCACTGCGCAGCTCTGATTAATTAACAGTGGTCAGTGTATTTAATAATACAAGAGTAGGAGATCTGGCCCAGCCTCAATGCAGGTCTCATTTATGAGAAGAGCCAGAGACAGAGCAAGTTAGAGAATGAGAGAGGGAGAAAGATGATACCAGATATAATTTAGGCAGGGATGCTCATAGCAGTCTACAAGTGGAGTTTTCTAGAATCTGGATTCCAAAAGACATCGTAGCAGTATTATACTGATTATAAATAAAGCTACTACAAAAAATAGCACAGTTCAGAACAGCTTTCTTATATCTCCTAAATATACAAACTAGATCATACGATATATTGACTTCTTTACGTACATACAACTGTTACTGACTATTTAGGCAAGATCCACATTGTCCTACCATTTTTTAAGTACTGATTTGATTTTAAATTAGTTAGTCTAGGACGTCTATGCCTTGAAGCGGCCTTGAAGCCTGCACATAAAAATCACATTTCAGAAAAAAAAAATCATCATGCATACTGATCATCCATATAGCTTAGATATACCAGCACAAAGTTTTTTTTTGTCAGTCTACATCTCATTCCCCACTTAAAAAAAAATCTTAAAGAATTCAAAAAAAAAAAAAAAAAATTCATAAAATGTATTTAATATGCATTAAATAATAATAAAAAAATTGTATATTGTTTCAAAATAAATATGTTTAGTAACTTTGGTACCATTTTCACAAGTGGTAAATTAAAAAAAAAAAAATAAAGTACTAATCACTATTTCTTTTAAAAACACATTTCACTTAAGAAATTGCATTACCCATGATATTATTTTATTTACTTCTCATTTTAAAACATGTGACCATCATTTAATCAAGCGATTCTTAATTTTTTGGCTCCAAGGCCCCATATTGTCTACAACAATATTCAAAGGCCCATGACTTTTCCAGATGTTTGTGATTTACTGGAAAAAGAAAAATATTTTCCTACATGATAAAATATTTTAGAGTTTGACATAAATAGAAAAATCTATATTCGTTAGAAAAATGCACATGGATTTAATATTTTTTATTCATTTACGTTTCTTTTCCAGGTCCTGAAATCACATTTTTAAAATTCGGCTACATTATATATCTAGGTTTCCAAAATTGTGAGGGAAAAGAACAATATTTGTGGTTGTTTTAGCCTATTTTAATGTTTGTTTTGTCTTATTTTAAATAATTTTCATTTTGAGGTCCTCTTGGAACTTTGCTGAAGCCCCCTGTTTAAGAACCACTGATTTAATCGAAACTGAGTTACTCAACAACGCATTTGCTCTACCTACAGTTTCAATAGGTTTGATTGATTATTATGCATGTTTGAGAGTCAACATCTTAACCAACTATAATGAACTTCATACAGTATTGCCGTACAGTTTTTTCACATGGCAATTACTACTAGGTACAGTACAATCAATCAAAGACAAGAGACAGAGAGAGAGACTGTCAGAGAGGTCAAAGCAGCTGCAAGTGAATGTCAGACAGAAAGAGGCAGAGGGCAGGACACTGTAATGAAGTCCGGGCCATCATTGTTGACTATGTGTTAAATTGAATCCTTACCATTACAGCAGCTGCCAGACTTGCTCACCTCAATCTACAACTGCCAATTCAATCATAGAACATTTCTCCAAGAAAAAAGTAAGTGTACAGGATATGTACTGCACTTTTACAATAGAGTTAATGGAGTTATTTCACTCTATTATTGATCATATACTCTGACCTACTCTCAGAATTGGCACAAAACCTCATGACTGTATCATTTCTTCATTCATCACACCTTAGATTAAACACTGGATAGATATTTAAAGCATTATGGATTTTGTCACTTTGATTAGGTAAAGCATGTTGCCTATGGATGATTTAAAACTTGTATCTTGCATATTTGCTACACTTTCACTATTTTTTCTTTGTGTGAAGAGCTTTTTAATAATCTGAAGAACAATTTTCGACAATTAAGAATCTTTTGTGAAATGGAAAGGCTCTATGGATGTTAAATGTTTTTCATGGAACCATAGATTCCTTTAGTTCACCCCAAAATAAAAGTTCTGCCATTGATTACTCACCTTCATGTCATTCCAAACTCATAAGACCTTCGTTCATCTTCAGAACACAAATTAAGGTATTTTTTATGAAATCTGAGAGCTTTCTGACCCTGCATAGACAGCAATGTAACTGACACATTCAAGATTCAGGAAGGTAGTAAGGACATCGTTAAAATAGTCAGTGGTTCAACCATAATGTTATGAAGCTACGAGAATACTTTTTGTGCACAAAGAAAACAAAAATGACAAGACATTGTTGAATAAAGTCATTATTTTTGTTTTCTTTGCACACAAAAAGTATTCTCGTAGCTTCATAACATTACAAACCACTGATGTCACTAGGGCTGGGTATCGTTCAAAAATTTTCGATATCGATACCGATACCGATACCGATACCTTGAGTTCGATACCGGTTCCTGAACGATACTTTTTTCGATACCAATTTTATGAAATCAGTTTTAACAAGATTACACTATCTCAAAAAACTTTGGTTTATTTTTTTCAGCTTGTTGACATTGATACAGACTCAAAGACTCATCTCCTGAGCCACTGCACAAAGGAACAAAATATATCCAACACAATAAATCAGTGCAAATAATTTTAATAAAGCTCAAATAGTTTTCAGTTTACACTAGTGTTTGTTCGTTTTAAAACGCATAGCTCAGACAGAATCTTCATTTCTATTCATTTATTCTAGGTTGTTAAAGATTTCAAGAAATTGAAAATCTTTATCCACTTTCATAAGTGGGTGTTTTATTTTCTTTCACCATACGTTTATTGTTATTAAATTCTGTGTTGTAGTATGTCTAATTATTTGAATGCATAAAAACTAAGTTTATTCAAATTTATTCTTAAAATAGCCTTATGAAATGTTTTATTTTTCCTCAGAAATTCTGTGTTCTGTATCTGGTTTTCAAATGAAGGCATAAAACATTAATTTCATTCATCATTTAAATGATTGAAAATCAAACTTTATTTATTTAGGCAAACAAAATTTTACTATTAAAATTAAAATATGGAAGAAATGTTGTGTGATCATTACTTTAAAAAAATATATAAAGTTTTAATAATTTTAATAGTAGCCTAGTAGTAGCAGTATGTACACTCTTCTGAACAATATTAATATATTT
Organism: Tor tambroides; assembly: GCA_021397915.2. Lineage (NCBI taxonomy): Eukaryota > Metazoa > Chordata > Actinopteri > Cypriniformes > Cyprinidae > Tor > Tor tambroides. Next base: position 23,864 of record JAFVLL020028475.1, on the reverse strand, counting down.
CTGCCGCAGTATCGTCCAAGTTAAACCAACTTTTATTTTGACGGGTTGCCGTGAATACCTTTACAGTTCTGCGTGTGTATGATATGATGCTAGTTTAACTCAAATCAAACGGTAAAATGCTCATGAAGTGACTCTCAGAGCAGTTCTGGAGATGTTGTTCATGTGTTTATGTCCTCATTTAGACGGCAGACGCTGAAATCACCGCGAGCGTCACGTGCGCTTCAGTCTGTGTGTAATAAACACAACCGCGCGATATAGAGAGCAGACTGCTCCGTACGCTTTCGAATCGCTCTCGCGGATGTCAAACACTGATCAATCAGCGCCGCGTCGCTTCTAGTCAAATACACCTAGTGCTGCAGGCTTATTGCCTCACTGACGTTGATGAGATTAACCCCTTAGGTATCGAAATTTGGTACCGAACGACAAGACGTTTTTCGATACTCGGTGGTATCGAGGCAATTCGGTCGGTGCCTAAAAAGTATCGAACTCCATACCCAGCCCTAGATGTCACATGGACTAATTTAATGATGTCCTTACTACCTTTCTGGGCCTTGAACGTGTCAGTTACATTGCTGTCTATGGAGGGTCAGAAATCTCTCGGATTTCTTAATCTTAATTTGTGTTCCGAAGATGAACAAAGGTCTTACGGGTTTGGAACGACACGAGGGTGACTAATTAATGACAGAATTTGCATTTTTGGGTGAACTATCCCTTTAAGATTCTTTGTTTTTAAGAGTGTATTGAATAAATAGGTAGTTAAAAATGGCTAAATTGAAAGATTCTGCTGTGTGTTCATCACATAATAACCTTTAAAAACAATAATTGCATGAAAGGAAATTTTTACAACCCTCATGAATGCCTGTTTATTCTTGAAAACTGGCTTTTACAAGTGTGATAAGTGCATTGAATATATTTACCACTTATGAAAACTTGTGAAAATGGTACCAACGTGATTAGAAAACCAGAACACTTTATAAAGAGCACATTAGCATTTCTATTCAAAGATAGTTTGCGGTAAACAATTCTGGCCTGGGAAGCCTGTCCATCTTCACCATACTGACAGAGCGACGGAGGAACACTCCGCACCCTGTCATTCAGTTAAAGGTAAACCTTTTGCCGCCATGTCTCCACAGCAACAGGTTTGTGAGGTCAAAGTTGCAAGCGCATTTTTTCTCTTTTAGTCGAGGTTTGTAACCATAGTAGCGACAAACTCAATGCATGAGGATGATTGCCACAGTAACGCTACAGCATTTATTGATCTCTCTTTCTCTCTTCCCCCGATAGCCTGTTAAAATGAGGCAATTGAGTGAGCGTGAGGTAATAAACTTTTAAAAAACAGGCTCGTTTTCCATCTTCTTTTTAACTCCCTCACTTGAGGAAGGCATTTACTGTAGCTGCTCATCTGAAGCAGCACTCCACTGCTAAAGTGATTTTTTTAATCTACGTTGCAATTATTGATCACCAGCCTTCTAGTCACTGATGTCGGCCATGATGTTGCCTACATATTTGATACAGGGAGCTATTTCTGAGTCCTTCAAGTACATCAAAAATTTAAAAGGACCGGAGAGAGAAAACTGGTACATGTATATATTTTTGTGAGTATAAAGCTGTGTCTGTGTGTACATTTAGTGATGTGTGTGTGTGTGTGCGTGTCTTTACCCGTTTGGTGAGCTGTGTGTCCATCATAAAGTTGTGCACATGCTTCTCCGCCTTTGTTAATTCAAGCTTCCTGGCTACCACAGCAACAACCAATGCAGTGCATCCTGCTCCCTGCGAGAGACAAGAGACGAGGTCAAGGTGAGAGAACACACAGACAAATGAAAACATTACATATTGTATCATTAGCAGAGGGTACATGAAACAACATGAATGATGATAAATAAGGGAGGTCCCATGGATGGGCTGTTAACATGAGAGAGCACTAGAAAGAGACAAAACAAATAAGTGTTTGTGAAGTGGTTTAAGTAAAAGGAGCTAAATTACAAATATGTCTGGCAAAATCATAAGAAAAAAATTAATAATAAAAAAAGATATATTTCACTTCAAGAAAATGAAGACATTTTTAGACAATTTTAGGGCTATTGAGATTTTCTGCGGTGTTACATTCTGTGGCGTCATGCACCTATTTCTTTTAACCAGGGAAACCAGTGGCAGTTCTGTATACTTGGTGCCCTAGGGGAGACAAGGCATGACCAAAGGGAAAAAAACTTTTTGAAGACTGACTCAAGTGGTACAGGTTTTTGGGGACCAGTTTCGAATCTAGACCTAACATATAGCAGCTTTGATGTCTAAATAATATCTCCTTTTGAAATATTATTAAAATGTTTGGGGTCAGTATGATTTTGAATGATTTGGAAAGAAGTGTCTTACCAAGAAAGGCTGCATTTATTTGATTAAAAATACACTAAAACTCTAATACTGTGAAATATTATTACAATTTAAAATAACTATTTATGTAATTTGTGATTCAAAAAGCTGAATTTTCAGAATCATTACTACAGTCTTCAGTGTCACATGATCCTTCAGAAATCTTTCTAATGCTCAAGAAATATTTCTTATTATAATCAATGTTAAAAACAATTGTGTTGCTTAATATTTCAGTGAAAATTGTGATACATTTTTTAAAGATTCTTTGAAAAAAAATTTATTTGAAATAAAATTTTCTAACATTATACATGTATTTACAGTACTGTCACTTTTCATCACTTTAATTACAACCTTGCTAAATAAAAGTATTAATTTCTTTAATAAAAAAAAATCTTACTGACCCCAAACATTTGAATGGTAATGTACACACACACACACACACACGTATTATATTAACCATTGTGCTCAAATATCTAGGGGGAAATTTTATAAATAATGTGAAAAAACCATTCTCTTTCATGCTACGCAAAAATATATATTTTGCATATTAAGTATTTATACATCATCTGTCATATTTGTTCACTTTATATCTTTACTGTATACAAGCAATGTGAATTTAAGCAGAGTAATAAAAATGGCATAAAATTATATTTTATAATTTTATGTAATTTACATTATAGATAGATAGACAGATAGATCGATAGATAGATAGATAGAGGGTCACACTTTATTTTAAGGTCCAATTCTCACTATTAACAAACCATTAACTACAACTTTTACCTCAATAAACTCCTAGGCCCGGTTTCACAGACAGGGCTTAGACTAAGCCAGGATTAAGTCTTAGTTCAATTAGGGAATTTAAGTAGCTTTTATAAATGTGATTTAGAAAAACACACTACTGGTGTGCATCTTGAGTCAAAACAATAACACTGACAAATTTTAAGATATGTCAGTGCAACTGGCTTTCAGTTAAAACAGGTCAAACATGCATTTTAGTCCAGGACTAGCTTACGCCTTGTCTGTGAAACCGGGGGATAATTTGCTGCTTATTAATAGTTAGTAAGGTAGTTGTTAAGTTTAGGTATTGGGTTGGATTAGGGATGTAGAATATGGTCATGCAGAATGTGCTTTATACTGTAAGTACTAATAAACACCCAATATGATATTAATAGGCATGCTAATAAGCACTATTATTAAGTTAATAGTGAGAATTGGTCCTTATACTAAAGTGTTACCAAATATAGATATAGATACTGGGATGAAATATGACCCTGACATGAGATTCTTGAGATTTTCTGATTTAGACTGGGAACAGTATAGGCATCACTGGAGAGACCACAGAGAGAGGTTTATTCCCATTTACACATCACAAAGGTGCAAACTGAAGAACTACACCAAAGTGGTAGAGGCACGTAGACGAAAAGAGACTGAGGCAGGTTGCGGGAAAATGAGGAAATAAACCCATTTAGAGGTGAAGAGCTGGAGTGAAGCAGACAGGGAGAGAGAAATAAAATTTCAGTTCAAGAAGAGAGAAACAATAGTTTACCACAGAAAGAGAAGAGGTCTGGAGAAAAAAGATGGAGAGTAAAGCAATGAGAAGAGGAGGGGAGGTGTTAATGAGGTCGCAGAACTACTAGTAAGAAATGAATTTGAATTAAAAAGTGACTAATGAAAGTGTGTGCGCTTCCTATGACTGTGTATGGCGTATATGTGTACAGTGTGTGTGACGCTAATGGAATTGTAGAACATACAGAAGAGAAACTTCAATCCAAAAATACTCCACCCATTTCACAAGACACAAATATAAAACAAAAAAGCCCATTTTCAAGAAGCACTTCTGTTGCCCATATTCAGCACTTAATAAAACATGATGACCATCCACGGAAAACCCCTCTAGGACATCAACAAAGTGTGTATATGTGTTTCCATGTGGCAACTTCCCGGAAAAAACACAAAACGTTAATCTCTTAAAGTTGAAAAAAGAGTGTCAGAAAGATCCATTTATCCGTATCACAGTTTATATTTCACCTCTTTCCTGATCCGAAGGTTATTAATGTCATAAGAAAATAAGAAAAACCACCTGCCCTCAGACCAAAATACATTGTGTTAGAGCTGACATTGCTGAATCTTCACTGTTATGATGCTAGAGAAAGGCTAATACTCAAATATAACAATCCATTAGCCTTAACTGGTGTTTGAATGAGGAAGTTAGTTATTAAAGATGATATACTGATTTAAAATGTCCTCCATTCCACATCTACATTTGCAGGCATGATAGACAGGTGCTCCTTGCATCCCTAAATCCTCGAGCAGCACCATGAGACTGGCAAACTAAAACCCTGCCCAAACACTCCCGTTCCCGCAGGGCAGTGGTACAGTCTAACAGAGTTGGCCTTCGATGTTGTCATAGCAACAAGTCCCATAATTCTGCCTATAGAAAGTCATTACAATCACTCTCAACAGTAAAAGAAATCACATCCAACACTCTCTCTCCCTCTCCTTCTCTAATACCTGTTCTGTAGCATTTCATCTCTTTAGTAGCTCACATTTAAAAATGGAAGGAACGCAAGCGGTTTGAAACATTAGTTGCCCTTTCAAACAATTAAGACTGTGAGAATATGTCAGTGTTATCTGGGTCATATTTTTTTGTTTTTTTTTTGCCAGATTTAATAATTTACTCAAAATGCATTAAACAAATACACTTCATACATACAATGACTTGAATACGTCTTCTCTATGATAAGCATGTTTTTCATTAAAATTCATTTTGGGGAGCATAAAGCCAAAAATGTCAAGATGATACAACTGTCCTGATATCATTATTAACCAAAAATGGCTCATTAAAAATGAATGAAATTCTTTAAAAAAAATCCTTATCATGCAGCTTGGCATAATCTTTTGTTATATTTATTAAGTCTTATATTTATTTATATTATTATTCTTATACATAGTGAATCAGTATGTGTATATATATATATATATTACTCACACACACACATACACATACATATATATAGAGAGAGAGAGAGAGAGAGCGAGATATTTTTTTTCCAATATGCAAAACAGGAAATTATATCATAGAGAAGTGACTTGTGTGTCAAGGTCAATAAATCTCAGGATTAAGGGTGTAGAATATGGTCATGCAGAATATGTGCTTCATAAACACTAATAAACAGCCAATATGCTAAAAGATCCTTTTCTTTACAATGGACATTCTTATTTTGTCATTGACCCGCTATGTGATTGTGTTTGTGTGTGTGTGTGTGTGTGTGTGTGTGTGTGTAATCGAGAGGGAAAGATGAAGATCTCAAAAAACTCCCAAAATGAAAACAAACAGAAAAAGAACCGTCACGTCACTTTAACCATGTTTTTCCTCTGTAGTCTCTCTGTGAGGATATTTAGAGACACTGAAACTGACAGTATGTGAACAGGAAGGACAAATACTCCAAACACAACAACAGAGAGAGGAGAGAAACGAGAGAAAGTGACCTCTACTAACAGATATTTACAATCTACAAACTCAACATCAAAATAAACACATCTAAACCGTTGCTATACATCACCTGTCAAGCTTTCCTCAAGCACAGAGACATAAAGTAAAGGCTCAGAGAGAGAGATTATGGCAAGAAATACCTGGGGCTTACATTAAGCTAATACCATTGTACTGTAAGCTAATCAGGCAGAACAATGGCAGCCTGCAACAGCCTCAAAGCTGAACAAATGTGCCGTCCCAGAATACACAAAAGGATTCATCCTAAAAACACTCGATGTTTGCGAGTTGGTGTGTCCTGGTGTTTGCTAACAGACATGGTTGGTGAGACTGTGGTTGGTGTGCAGGTTTGGGTTTCTAGAAATAAGATAACGAGTAGGAAAACATATCTTTAGACTGTCCCTTGCTGCCGTGGGTGTGAAACCGCTGTGCTATGTGTGTGTGTTTATACCATAATTCCTGTGAGCAGACACACTCCCTTGCCACAGTAGGTGTGAGGCACCATGTCTCCGTATCCAATGGAGAGGAAGGTGATGGAGATGAGCCACATTGCACCCAAAAAATTACTGGTCACATCCTGAGCATCATGGTACCTGAGAGAGAGAGAGAAAAGAAGCTGAGGTTCAGTTGGGAAAGATTTGATTACTGAGGGAAACTTTGAACAGGTTCTGCCTGTGGAAGGTATGGAGAAGCAATAACTGGATGTGAAATAGGCACAAATATTACATCAAAGTTTTCGCATCAAATACTTTCATACGTTTCCATTCCTTAATCTGATCTGCAAAGCACTCTGAAGGAAAATCTAACTGTTTGCCCACAGGCTTTTCGAGAAACTTCTTAAATGTTTGTTATACCTTTGATTCAGCATAAAACACAAAAATAAAATAAAATAAATTAAAATAGAATAAAATAAAAGAATAAAAACATTAGAGTTTCCCCCATACAGCTCATATTTATACGCTCAGGCAAGGTAACATCATTAAAAAAGTAATGTCATTTCAGACTATTTTGATGAAAAATGTATGTATGTAATTGTATGTAAGCAAATGTATGCATTTTATTTTATTTTATTTTATTTTATGTGACATAACAAATTGTGTAGACCAAGAATGTGTATTAAGAAAGTATACAGGGCCAATTTCAAGTTGACTTCAACACAAGATAACTTAAAATTTCTATTTTATTTGTGCAGTAGTATCAGTACACATTTTCTTTGAAATCCTCTTAAAAGGGATAGTTCACCCGAAAATGAAAATTCTGTCATTAATTACTCACCCTCATGTCGTTCCAAACCCATAAGACCTTCGTTCATCAATTATTTTTGATGAGCTTTCTGACCCTGAATAGACAGCAACACAAATGACACGTTCAAGGCCCCTAAAAGTTTAGGAAGCTACGAGAATACTTTTTGTGCGCAAAGAAAACAAAAACAATTCAACAACTACTTTTCTTCCATGTAATTTTTCGCAGCACGTTCACGAGAGTACCATGACGCATGCTGTACATAAATGAGTCTTTGTAAACATGTCTAAAGAGGACGAGGATGACTTGCAATTTTTTGCCCAGCCTTAAGGCTGGAATACACTACACGACTTTTAAAATCTCAACAGATTTTTAAAACACTAGGCATCATACACTTACCGACTTTGTAAATAGTGAGAAAGGAAAACTGGGTATCATACACTACACGACCGAGGATCATACACTACCAGACTTTAACCCCTTAACTGTCACCCCCCTTTTTGAAAATAGACTTGAAAGTGCACTATTTAAAGTTAAATTGTTATAATTCATGAACGCTTTTGAATATGAAAACAATATGTGTTCTAAAATCAGCTGAAAATATCAAACATGTTTGATATCCTCTGACTGGATGGAATCAAAGTCTGAAGCTAAAAAATAGGAGTCTGTGACCATCATACACTATGCGATTTTCTGTGGAATCTGTCAGCTGTAATCTGCAGACTGGCTCTGACTTTCCTCAACTAGCGTCAACTTGTTCAGACTGGAAAATTGGGGCAAAAATGGTGTAGTGATTGATGGATTGATGGAAGAGAGATGGATGTTCTTCGATTTGTGTTCTGAAGATGAACGAAGGTCTTACTGGTTTAGAAAGACATGAGGGTGAGTAATTAATGACAGAATTTTCATTTTTTGGGTGAACTATCCCTTTAAGGCATCATATCGACCTCACAAGAACGTAGTTGAAGTAAGTTCATCCAGTTAGGAGGAGGTCTGAAGTCCACTGTGTGCGTGCTGGACTGAGTAAGAGCAGCACACAGCCTGCAGGGAGACTCCTCCTCTGGAAAGGGCCTTTAACATGATGACTTTGAGTGCAGTGCATAAAAATAGAGCAGATCCCTGTAGGCTCATCTCACAACAACGCTGCCTTGATCAGATGTGGCAATTCAAATGCACAAACCATCACTTGTATCACGCTGCTCGAGCCTGTCGCTATCAAAATAATCATCAAACCTCAGGTCCCCAATCCAGAGAACCCTCAATGTTTTAAAGTGTCTACCCCAAGACTAACACACATCTAGAGTTTGTAACCATGACAACACGCCTGGTAGAGTCGGAAACACCCACTCACTGGCCTGAGGGCCTAGTTTATCCCGCGACCCTTTTAAGACGCAACATGGGAAATCTGTTGATGCATGTTACGATTGGCTGCTGCCTGGAGTGCATGAGTGTCTGGAAAAGGAGGAACGCCGTTTAGATAGACAGGTCTTCTGGAAACAAGGGTGTGAATGAAAGTGCTCTTTCTTTCCTTCGATCCTTCTTTCTCTCTGGTCTCCTTTCCTCCCCACAGAAGAGCTGATGTGTAGAGCGAGTGTTTGCACACCTCAAGCGGTGTGGTATCATCCAGGCAGTGCCACTTATTGGTGGGGATTCAGGTGAGTCCTCATTAAGCATAAGAAACTTGACAGCGTCTAGACAGAAAGGTGCAGTTGGAAACACAATGATTCATTTGTTCATTCTTCCTCACGCTCGTTCTCTCTCTCACCTCTCACACACTCTTACGGTCCAGGCAGCGATGATCCACAGGGAGATACTGAAGACCAGCAGCACCGTGCCCGGGCATATGGTCATCAGGGTCTTCATCACAAACCGTGTGTTAAAGTGCACCTGAAAAGAGAAAAAACTATCACAAGTTGGTGATTCCTTTCAGCCTGGGTGTCATTCATCACTGTCACACAAGATGAAGTTACAAGAGTAACAATTTGCAAGAAGCTTTTACTGATGGATAGAAGTGGCTTATAATGCTTCTTAAGTAAATATTATATCATGAACACACATACCTATGGTTTATAGCAGGGATTCTCACATTTTATTTGTTAGTTTTGTCAATCCCTTTCACAACAAATATTTACTTGAAGTTAATATTTAGAAAAACTGTGTAAATTTAACCACTATCACCGAGACACTATTATAGTTTTTAATATTTTGAATTATTGTTTGTTATTGTTTGCCATGTTGTTTATTTTTATGTTCTGAATTTATTTTAATTTTAGTGAAAGTTGCATTAATTTGATTGTGTTTTTTTGTTTTTATTTTATAAGCATATATATATATATATATATATATATATATCAGAGCTAGTTTTTATTTATTTATTTATTTTCAGTTTTCAGGGTTTTTTTCAGTTTTAATTTCAGTTTTAGTTTTAGTTATTTTAGTACATCAAATTAAACTAAATAAAAATGAGAAATTTTGACTATGGCAAACTAGCTGGAAAAAGGTTTACATTTATTTTACTTAACATTTGTTTTATTTCAAACAACAAAGTTTTGGTTTCAGTTAACCAATAACCATTCAGTAAACACATTCAATAAACATTTCACATTTCTCTGATGTTGGTTAATGGTCACAAGACATGCAGGTAAACAAATAAAATAATGAATCTTTTTAGTGTTTTATTTAGATTTTTTAAATTCTAAAATAATCTAGAGGACACACTTTGGAAAATGGATGGATAGGTAGTTATTAGCAACCTGCAGTTCCCTCACAAACTCCTAGGGGGTTGCGAACACCAGTTTAGGAATCCCTGGTTTATAGTAAAGAAATCTTTACCAAAATAACTTCAACTTAATAATAAAGTTGTAAGTTTCTTATATGAATTTGTCAGACATGAAACAGGTTGTTGAATGCACATCGAACACTTATATATACCTATAGCACATTTATAAAGCCTGAAAGCTGTTTTATATGAAAAGAGAAGTAAAACAATATTTTTGAAAAATACAGACTGATCTAAATAAAATTTGACACTGACTGGTTGATAGTGTTAAAGCCAATTTAGTTTCTACTAGATACAAAATTAATTCAAAATAAATGAGAAGATATATTTTCATCTGCAAAAAGGCGGTATAAGATGCTGTGGTGGTGGAGACGAGGTCCTATTTGTCCCTTATGGTGGTCTTATTCATATTAAGACTATCAAAAGAAAACAGCTGACTGTGATCAAAAGTTGTGTGATGTCTTTGTGCAAAAATAATCACTGTGACTTGAACTATTATAATTAATGTGAAATACTAGGTGGGCTCTGACTGAAATCTACAAGAAGCCCAAATTTTAGCTTCAGTTTTTCTTTTTTTTCTTTTTCATTTTCAGCTCAGTTTGAATCTAATGTTTGAAGAACAAGAAGTGTTGCCACTGTTTGTACACTATTTCATCTCTACTTGATTGAAAACAATAATATTCATTATTGTCGTCATTATTACTGATTTGTTACTTAAAAGGCGCATAAAGGGCAGCTCTTCAGAGGGAAGGCGGAGATCTCTGAGCTAAGATGGACCACACGATCATTAATGATAAAACAGCACATGAGAGGAAAGAGAATTTGCATTTACATCTCTTTGAAACAAGAGCTTCTCTCAAAGGACAAAGTGATTACCCTCTCCAATCAGCCATTCAAATTAAAGTACAGCGGGACACTTTTCACCTGTTTCGGGTTATTTTAATGGCACTCAAGGACAAAACTCAAACTTTGGACTATCAAACACTTGACAGCCACAGCAGTCATTCTTCAGTCTCTCTTAAGCACAAAGCTGAAGAGATACACAATATTCAGAGACATCAATCAGCCATCTAAAGGAGAGCCGAGATAAATCTGCTTGAAAAATGCACAGCCATCTATCATAAAATCCATTACAGCAGAAAATTCATCAGTCACATCAACTGACACCAAGCTGCGATGCTGCATCCTAACAATGCAAAAACAATTAGATGAAGCTTCTGTCCAAAGCTGACCTTCAACTGAAGCTACGTCTGAACGCTAGTTCACTCTGACCCAGCAAAATACACCAAATAGACACACCAAATAGCAAATGGGTTTTGTTGGATCTACTAACTTCATGTCAGTAGCATGACAGTAGCTCAGCTGTTTCCATAATAATGTAGCTTTTCCAATAACTAGCCACTTTTCCCAACATGTAGCAGCGTAGTCACATTTTATGTCACATTGTGTTGTACAGATAGCATTACAGCTGAGCCAACTACATGATAATCAAAAGCTCTCTCCTAAATGTCCTCAGCATGTCTATTTTGTGACTCATGTGAATGAGTCAAGTCTCTCTTGTGCAGAAGTGCATATGCAGCCTTTGCATCTTTTTTATAATGAAATATTTAGTTAAACTCTACTGTTATGTTTGTTATGAATCTTGAATCAAGATTCGTTTAGAACCACTCTTTGTTTTTGAGCAAGAGAAATACTGTTCTTTTAAAATTATAAATGATCAGATAGTATTACATTTTTAAAGATTCTGCTTCAGTGTAGTCAGCTACTTAATAAATGATAAAAATAATAAATTATACCTATGGTATATAGCAGGGACTCTCAAACTTTTTTGTCAGTCAAATCCCCTTTGACCAAAAATATACACTTGAAATACTCCCTGAGATGTTAATATTTTTAAAACTATTTTAAATTCTAGTTTTTATTAATATTTTGAATTATTGTCTGCCCTTAACATCTAGTTAAATTTTAGTCATTTTATTCAGTTTATTGTTCGTTTGTTTGCTTGTTTACAGTGGCAGAATATAGTGTTTATATAATGTTTATATAGGAGAGACCGGGGGCAATTGTAACATTTTTTACATTTTCCTTCATAGCTCACAGACTACTTGAAATACACTAGTCATCTTTTGATACAAGAAACAGATATAGGTGCACTAATTAATAATGCAACTTATATATTTTCACTAATAAGGACAAGACTATAATATTAAATGAAATGCAAGAAGTCAGAACGTTACAATTGCCCCCTTGGTGCCCCCTTATGCTTTCTAAAGACTGCTTAGAAATCATAAAAATAATCACAAATATTTTAGTCTATAATAAGCCCCATGTTTGTTTCTCTTTATGGGTCACTTGCAAAGGGATCATCATATTTGGGGGTCCAAAGAATCAAAAAGTTTAAAACCCCTGGTTTCACTGACAGTTTGAGTGTAGTTTGACTAGTTTTATTATTTAGTAGCTTGAAGCAGCTTTAAAGTAGCTTCGCCAACACCATAAGGCTGGATCAGTGTGTGAACCCTGTTGCTGTTTGTTGGGTCAGTGTGAACTAGCCTATAAATGTACAATCTTTAAACCATCAGTAAAGCTGACAGGTTCATCTTTCTCAAGAGACCGAACAAACCACATAAACACACACAAAACCTCTTCCTCCAGCACTGAAAACCACAGGTCTCTGTGGTCATGATTGTCCTCATAAAACCAAACTTTACTGCCCTCAGCCACCCCATGTACTGCGTTTTTCTCAGCTGAACAGATTCAGCTCCTTCAGCGCTGACATGCAGTCACAATCAGACGGGACAAAGGCATATTCTCCTGAGAGGATGTGTTTATTGAATCTAGGCACAAGTGGGCCATTGAAGCCAGACGGAAAGGGAAAGCTGGCAAGCTGATGAGGTTTGGACTAGTTTGTCCATTAGCATTCCCATTCATCTCAATGGCAGTGTCTTGGCTAGTGCAGAAACCTCCAGAAGCATGTGATTTCATGCTTTTAAGAGACCTCCAAAAAGGAATCAGGTGATATGTTACTTGCAAAAAAACATTTTGTTAGAATACACTATCAACCAGCAGCGGCTAATAAGGCCATGCTAACTAGCCAAAAGAAAGGAAATGGGAAGAAAGGAAAGCCATACTCACAAACAAATGCTAGAAATAATAATTCACACCCTAAATTATCAGTTTTGAGTTGACCTCTGACCTTGTTGAGTGCCCCTATGCTGCGGGAGGAGGCGTCAGTGAAGAGCTTGCTATGTAGCAGCATGACTCGGGCGATGAGGTAGAGTCTAAGGAACATGGGTACAGACAGCACCATGTCTAGATCTGCCTCCGCCTGCGAGGGAGCGTAGGAGAAGGCCAGCCGTGCCCGCCACATGAATTTGAAGTCCCCCGGCACAGGGTGAACCGCCGAAACGATCAGCTCCAGAGCGATAAGCAGCACTCGCTCCATGGTCATGGCGATGCGCCAGTCGTCCGCACCGTTGTCAATGACGAAGAGCTGAAGGGGAAAAGTCAGAATGGGAATGTTAAACGATGCAAATTGAGCAGAGTTTCCCAGCAAAGTTTCAATTTACATAATGGATATCAAATTTGCATTCAGTCTTTTAAAAGTGCTCGAGGGAACACGGCAGTCACTAGCTGCAACAATGACATAACACAAAGAAATAAAACCAAGCCACCATAAAAGCTTTATTAACTGTTCTTTTAATCTAACACCATGTACAAATTAGATGCAATGGTGTAAAGCAATTAAAAAATTTGAGTTTTACATTTGAGTTTTGTTCCAACATTTACTTATTTATTCATTTCACACAAGTGTGAAAAACCTGCAAATAAAATAAAATAAAATAAAAACAGTTGAAAATCCTGCTAGAATTCAAAAACCTAGAGAATTAGCAAGATCTTGTGTTCCCACAGGACTTTCAGTCACACTTTATTTTAAGGTCCAATTCTCGCTATTAACAAACCATTAACTATGACTTTTGCCTCAATAAGCTAATTTGCTGCTTATTAATAGTTAGTAAGGTAGTTGTTAAGTTTAGGTATTGGGTAGAATTAGGGATGTAGAATATGGTCACGCAGAATATGTGCTTTATAAGTACTGTGACGAGTTGGCTGCCTCCCCCCTTTCATGTCATCACCACCCCGTCCCTTATTCGCCGCCCTTCACCAGGCTCCCGACGGGAGTGGGCGTGTGAGAGGAGAGGCGCGTAAACGAGCCCGGTCTGGCGGCGTGTGATGAGGTGCACCTGTTGTGAATAGGGCCTCGTCACCGCCGCCGTTAAATGCCGAGAGCGCCTCTCCTCGGGAGACCGGTCTCTTTCCCCCGTGCATGCACGCTGGTGTCCTCGTGGGTCCAGGAAGGGTGCGTTGAGGGATTTCCCGCCGCCGCAAGCAACGCGAGCCGCCGGACCCGCAGTCCGGATGAAAGCCAGCACCCGTGAGACGGCTGACGGGCCAGGATGCCGGGCCGTCGAATCCCCCGGAAGCGCCGCGGCCAGCAGAGGGATGAAGCCGCTTAAAGAGAAGCCGCCGCCACTCGCGCCCCGGCCCCGAGAGGGGAGCGCGTGCGGCCACCGGACTCCGCCCCTTCTCTGGACCCTTCCCTCCTGAACACTGCCTTCCCTCACATCTGCGTTGCACGACGAGGACACCAGATTCCCCCTTCATTTGGACACGTTATTCTCCCTGGACACTTTTATTTTAATAATTTCTGTTAATAAAAGCCTCTCCGAGGCCTGACGCCACACCCACTGTGTCTGTCGTTTGCTCCTCCCGCCACAGTACTAATAAACACCCAATATAATATTAATAGGCATGCTTATAAGCAACTAGTTAATAGTGAGAACTGGTCCCTATACTAAAGTGTTACAGGAATTTCTAATTACATTTTTCATTTGAGGTATGGCTGTGTGCAATACATGTTTAACAAAATAAGAAAGTACTCATAAATTGTAATTTTAAATGCAAATTATCTTCTGGATTTTAGAAAGGATAGATAGATAGATAGATAGATAGATAGATACTGAAATTACAATAAAAATGGTTTATTATTTAACTATTGATAAGTAAACAAGTTACAATTTGGCTCAATATTGAAACATAATATAGCGACAGAAGATTTTGTCAGTTCTTTGCTAGCTGGAGGCAAAACAAAGGGAAAACTGGAGGCGGCCCATTCAAACCAGCACAGATTCGGCTACATAAGGAGCTTAAAATATCATCTTGTTGTGATGTTGGGTGCCAGAATCGATGTTGTAGAGGCTCCAGTTTGAAATTTTAAGGCATACATGATGCCACTGCCACACAAAAAACCGGCTGTGGTGAAACAAGATAAAACGAGCAGAGTGGACAGAAACGGTCGTCAAAAATGCTCACGTTTGCAGCACACTTCTTATCAGAAAAGGTTTAATAAAGTATTGTCTTTTGTTGTTATGGGTGCGTCTAAAGATTTCTTATGCATCTCACCACTATGTCGTGTATGAAACAATGTCTGTGTGCAAGTGTGTAAAACAACAAACTGACAATTTATATGTTTAATCATAATTGTATATACATTGTTGTGATTAATTGTGGCTTGGAATAATAATGTAGCTGTAAAAATAGTTGCCTGCTGAAACTGAAATATATATACATCTTCATGAATAGATAGACACGGTAAGTTTGTCTTAACTATACACGTTAGATGTGAGTCACTCAACCGGAGGGAATCCTGTCAGATCGTCCATCCTTTGAGTAAAAGCGTGTACGGGTCGGCCAATCTGGTTTCGTCCGTTAAAGTTAACCTTTTCAAACAACAATCTCAGTCATGGACAGTGCATCTATACCTTACATATGCGGGTAAAATCGGAATTTCTCCAGTTATTATTAAAAAACAAGCCAAACAGACTTCATGGCTAGTGTTAGTGAAGCGGTCAGTGGAATCTTTCTGCCTCCAGCTAAGCTCCGCCCACAGAAATACGTCACAATGTTTACTAACAGAAAAAGGGTCTATATAGAGCTGATTAGCTTATAATCCTAAAACCCAAAAAAGAATTTGCATCACCATTTGTTCCCTCGAGAATTTATAATGTTCTTTTTTTTCATTTGAAGCATGCCTGTGTGTAAATTATACTGAACAAAACAGAAAATTACTCATAAACAGTAATTTCAAATCATAAATGTATTCATAAATCAAAAAAGCACTATTCTAAAAACCCATTAGAAACTCCAGAGGGAACCCAAGGCCCAAATAATGCAAATTCTCTTCCGGATTTTAGGACCAAACAGCTCTATTAAATAAAAAATACATTCTGATCGGCTAAAATTGTGTTGCGTCGCACGGTATTTTCGCTTTCAGCGTGGACAGACAAATTGCTTGTCACGTCGCGCCTCTTAGGATACATGAGTGCCTCGCAGCAAATGAAAGAGGAAAAAACCAAAAGTCCAGTTGCGCAACAACTCAAGACCAACCATTCATCATCCATTTAATCAAAAACTTCAGTTACAAATTAATAATTCAGATTAGCTCATTAGAACAACTAATAAATAGAGCTGCTAAATAGAACTAACCGAATGAGTAAAGTGTGTTCTCAGATGCAGCGCAGGAGGCAAAATGAGAGGGAAACAGATTGATGAGCCCCACAATGAGAACACGCTCAGATAGTCATTTTATCCTGCCAGGAATGCCAAAAAGACAGAGCAATAAGCAAACAGAATTCCGCTGGCATAATGTGCACTGACAGTTATATGACTCTCTCTCTTTCTCTCTCTCTCTCGTTCCCTCTCCCAATGCAACTTCATGTCAGGCGGTATATCAGCAGAGCCTAATGACAGAACGGGAAGCTAATTGTGCTGGCTGGCGGCGTTAGATGTGTTTAATGTTAATTGTAAGTGTTAGATTGCCGAGGTTTGTTTAATTGATAAGCAGAAGGCAAGCAGGGTTTTCCCCACTGAGACATACACACATCCGCACACACTCGCACACCCACAGGAGAGCTGCAAACGATTATACGGGAATCCTGAGAACTCATGAATGAAGTCGTATAGTTCTTCAGCGATATATTACGTTCACCTATATCCATAGTGAGGTTGCGCAATAGGTCTTCCTGGCGTCCAATGAAATCGCTTTGTTTGTTTAATTGCTCATGCATGTGCGTGTCTGACTCGGTGTGTGCGAAGGGCACGGTGCATGTCGTATGGCTGTAAAATGCGCATGTTTTTTTTTTTTCTGGAAAAGCCAGCCTCGTCATGGTGACTGTTGCCTAGGCGACAACATCAAAGACCAGCCAAGCTTAATTAGGGTCCCCTGGTGAGAGAGGGAGAGAATGACTGTGTGTGTTTGTGTATGCGAGCGCAAAAGAGAGAGAGCGTGAGGAAAGCGAGATAGAAAGGAGGTGGAAGGCAGGGAAAGAAGCCGAGAAAGGGAATGAATGTGCGGGAAAAATACGAGTGTGTGGGTGGGTGGAAGGAGAATGAAAGAGAATGTGTGAGTGTGTGTATGAGAGCGCATGTGAATCTGTGAGAGGCTTGTATGGATGGGTGTATGAGTTATGAATAATGGTTGACCGATATGGGTTGTAATGACTGATACCATTGACATCTACAGTGGACTGTGGCTGATTCATTGTTGATTCATTGAAAATAACCCAGGAGAATGAGAGAGTAATACTGATGAAATTAAATAAACACTAATTTTACACAATATTAAAAATATCTGGAGACAGATAAATTAGTTTATTATTAGGGATTATTAAAGGTTAAATGTTTAAACATTTTATGAATATTAAATTAATCAAATTAGCACTTTTTCAGAATATTTTTGCAAAATTCACTATAAAGTATTTGAAAATATTATAATTAGAGTGTTTAATGTATAAACATTTAATAAACACTGAATTGATGAAACACTTAATTTATACAATATTTCCTCAAAATTACCTAAAAACATTTGAAAAATATTATTTTTATTATTAGAATGTTTATTCAACTTTTAATAATAAATTAATATTATTAACATAAACATGTTATTAACATTAAATTGATTAAATTAAACAAAGCACACATTAATATTTAAACACGTAATATTTCAACAAAATCCACTAAAAATACATCATACTTATTAAATGTAAAAAAATTGTAAATGTTTTATGAACTAAAAATTGTTCAACTCAGCACTTATTTCACTGAATATTTGCTCAAAATTCACTAAAAATATTTTAAAACAGATATTTATTGAATGTTAAAATGTTTAAACTTGTCATAAATATGGAATAATAAATAAACAATAATTAATAAAACCAATGTTTAGTCAAGTTAAGCTCAATATAATATCTGAAAACAGATCATGGTTATTAAATGTTAACATGTTTAAACATTTAATGAATAGCCATGTTACTCAACATAATTTGTCAAAAATCAGCTCAAAATGTCCAAATATCAGTTGTCAACAACCAAATATTGGCTCAAATATCATCCTATATATCTATCTATTATTACTTATGGCTGCTTCCATATTTTCAAATATTTCCTGAAAATCTTTATCAGCATAAAACGGTTCTTATTTCTGTTAGCTGTGCATTTATGAGTAATCGTGAGAATGTTCCATGTAACTTTGAGGACAAAAAAGACATTAAATGCATTAAAATCTCACTTTTCTCCCTCATCATCTCTTCCTTTCCTCCTCTGCACGTTACTCCTAATTCATCTCTCCACTACCTCACCCCCCCCCACCCATCCTGTCGTTCTTTTTCGGGCCAAATCGCCACCAGGATATGCTGAATAATTAAATTCCATTAGTGAAGGTAATCTGTCAACATGAGTGACTGAACTGAGTTGCCTCCCTAAACCCATCAGAGAGAGAGAGAAACCCAGAACCTCCCAACAAATGAGGGCCAGAGCCAATTAGGAAAAATTAGGAAACGAAGGAAGGATGAATAGGAGAGCAGACAGCAAAATGAAGGACGAGAGAAAGAGAAAAATGCAGAGGTTAGGAAAAACGGGACAGTCCAAGAGGGAGACAGCGGTTGAAAGAGGAGAGAGAGGGGAAGAGTGAAGCAGAGCGAGAATAATAGTGTCTGTTTTGTTGTTTTGCCCTGTCAGAGATGAACACCTTTGTTATGATAACGGAATTATAAGTCACACGCATACATACCGCACAGAGACAAACACTTACATACATACTAATTCAGATCACCTCACTTCCTCATAATCACAAGTCCAGGCAAACATCGTGCCATTTCTTTTTGTCTTTTATCATTGTTGCTTGTCAGATTGCATGATATGACTCCAGTGAGATCTCAAGTAAAAGTGAAGGCAGACATCAACTGTCTTTATGTCAGAATATTTGATGTACTGTTCTGCAGACTTTTGTCACAACTGACAGCTTTGACTGGGCAGTTTCAGTCCATTCTGACATCTTTACTTACAAAAAAAACTCAGATGGTACCATAAAACCCTTGCAAACCTTTAATGTTGGGGTATATTTTGCCTAGAAATGAGTGAAATGCGTGAACTCAAGATTTTGATTGTATGATACACTATCATAAGTGTAAGATATATCAGTATCATAACATGAGGGGAATGCTAAAGGGATAATTGACCCAAAAATGAAAATTATTCCATAATTTACTCATCCTCAAGCCATCCAAGGTGTATATGACTTTCTTCTTTCAGATAAATGCAATCGAAGTTATATTAAAAATGTCCTGGGTCTTCCAAGCTTTATAATGGTAGTGAATGGTGGTCAAGATTTTGAAGCTCAAAAAAGTGGATTCATCCATCATAAAAAGTGCTCCACACGGCTACGCCTACATCCAGGGCCTAAAACTAACTTTTTGCCACACCTGGCCGGTGATGTGATCAAATTTACCGTCCAAAAGATTTTTTTACCGGCCATGAAACTCTTTTTGCAAAAACAGGCAGTCGTTACTACTACAATGACTAAACATATTTACAATGTTTTTAATTTACTTTACTTACAAGAAAAAAACAACAAAGAGATTTATTGATTTATCTTTTCTTTTTTTTGTCCCTAAAAACATTGAGATTCTTGTCCTTTGCATGTTTTTGGCAGACGGAGCAGGCCATCGTGTTACGTCTCTTTCACACATACTCAGTTTGCAGTGCATATGTGGTGCGTATTTTTTCCCCACCCATGTTAATGGATTAGAGCAGGGCTATTCAATTAGCTTCATTTGAGGGCTGGATTATTGAATTGAAAATTTAAATGGAGCCAAGGGGGTGGGGGCCATCCTGATCTCTTTCTGGGGGGACCTATAAAACTAGAAATTAAATTGAAATCTAAAATCTAAAATTAAAAAATCACATTTTTTTTGTAATTAATCATGATTAATCACATATTTATATTGTCATAATTTCACATTGAACCTCCAAATTAATGTAGAAACAACAAAGATAATATAGTTTAAATATGCTTTTAATGGTATCTTTTTACTAAGTAGCCTATTGATACTAATACTGCTACTGGTGTTTCTATTAAATGCATTTTCCCTCAATTTTACCTATTAATTATAGCCATTCAACATTACAGTATAACTGAAAGCCATTATTGTTAACATTTAATAGGCTCTGAAATATTAAGTGATTTTAAAACAATCTTCACATAAACTATAAATTGTATATGCATAAACTATACAGATTAATCTTTATTAATCAACGACTAGAGCAGTCGAGTGATTTCTCTTTTTTTATTTTGTTCTTTGATTTATATCAATGACAAGACTTCAGCAGGTTTCACTTTAAAATCAGCGCTGTCTCTTTAAAACCTGATGCACATGACGCGGATCTGACAGATATCCTACTTTCTCCAAACTCTTTACGGTCATTTAAGACTTTATAACTCATTTAAGACTACGTTTACGAGGTAACTCGCCAAAACCGCGTATTCTGACATAATTGTGTGTGTTTTCGTCCGTTGATGCGCTACTGGTGCGCTGTCTAAGCGGCTCGGTGTATGTTTACAGCCGAACGTAGCCTACTTCACTGCACCGTTTAGGCGGCGTAATCCCAGGTATGTGTTGCCACATTCTTGAGTTATGAAGAATAAAGAAGGGAAAAGTTAATCTTCCGAAATGAAGCAGCAATATCTTCTCAGGTAAAAGTTATTAGAACCGTGTCTAGGGACAAGCGGGCCATCACACTGCTCTGACCTTATCAGCCCGTTTGTATCCTATTATTTGATTCGCTCTTGTCGCTTATGACAGAACAGCTAATCACGATGATCTTGTCTTCGGAAAAGATTATTTTATTCGCTTACGTCAGAAACAGCGAATCCCTTTTAAAACTGGCTGTTGTTCCCACTACATTGCATTGTTATATTTCAGAAAAGTTTTACCCGCCAACTGGCGACTGACACTGTTACATGTACTCACCAACGTCGATTTTCACTCGCATTTGGCGCTTGGTGAGTGTTAATTTTAGGCCCTGCCTACATCCTAAGTCATCCACTGAAACGCCACTCTCTCATGAACACGTTGTACAACAGTTAGCGGAAGCTAGAGATTACGGTTTATAAAGTTTTAGATATCGATATTTTTCTTACAAAAACGCATTGATTCCACTTCAGAAGGCCTTTATTAACCCCTTGGAGCCAGGTGGAGTACTTCTTATGATAGATGGATGCACTTTTTTGGGCTTCAAAATCTCGACCCCCATTCACTCCCATTATAGAACTTGGAAGAGCCAGGACATTTTTATGTAACTCCAATTGTATTCGTCTGAAAGAGGAAAGCCATATACACCTAGGATGACTTCAGGGTGAGTAAATCATGGGGTAATTTTCATTTTTGTGTGAACTATACCTTTAATTAGCAACCAGTGTTGTTGCTGTTAACTAAAACCAAAACTATAAGAAATTTTAAAATGTTTTTGTTAAGTTATTTTCTGTTACTCCTGCAAACTAATCACTGCACCGAATATGAAGAATATTAAAAGCTTTGTCAAGATACCAGAACAATAACATGCTCAGCAAAATATCTTCTAATTATCGTTATTGACAAAATTCCAGAAAATATCGAGATATCATTTTTTTGTCATTATCGCACACCCCTAGCTGAAATAAAATAAAATATAAATATTAGGTGAAAAACTTAAACTAAAATGACTAAACCCAAAACAGAAATAAAAAATTAAAGCTAAATCGAAAAAAAAAAAAAACTAACAAAAATGACAAAAGCACAAAACAAATGACTAAAACTTGAAAAGTGAAAATATGAAAATCAAGCTAATTCAAAACATTAATAAATACTATAAAATATATAAATAATACTAAAATAATACTGTTAACAACAAATTATATTAATAACTTCCATGATGATGTTAACACCACCAGGCAGCTAAATTGCCTGTGAAACATATTTACCTTACGCACCAGAGAATCAGCTAAGCTGAAAAAAATGTACACACTTCAGATCAAGTACATGATCTGTGTAAAAACCAGGTGTAAATACCTGCATAGATAAGATAATGTCACCAGGTGTCTGAACTGCAGTCACACTGCAGGACTGTGATCCAAAATGTCTGACAATGTCAGACTCAGAACTTCATCAGAGGCTGAAATTCATTGTAAAAGCAATTAATCGGCCGTCGGTAAGCATGTCACGCTAAACGATCCGAGACTGTCGATTTTGCCCTATGGCGAATCTTTTATGATCCCTGAAATTTGTTTTGGAACGAAACCGTGGCAAAAAAATCAACCGGCTTAAGACGACCTAGGAAAAAATCAAGAGAACAGCAGGTAACTCCAATCAACTCAGGCAGGCCCAAAATACCCCACACTGCGGGTTACAGACACACACAGGCTAAATAAGCAGGGAAATCTGCCTGCGGTGTTTTTAAAAGCAGTGGAATCTGCTTGGAATTCCCTCTGTTTAAAATAAATACATTTATACGCACACTTTCTCTCTCACACATACACACACAATCTCCCATGTGTGTAGCCAGTAGCAAAAACAGCAGGAAAGCCCTGTAGTTTCCACCGAGCTACAACTCTCACACAATGAACCTGAGAGATGGGATGTGCTGTCACAGTGCTTTCACAATGTTCTGGAAACGTTTCTCTGTCGTTCCGTTGTCAGCACCACCCATGCTGTCAGTTAAAAGCCTTACCTGTGCATTAGCTCCTTCATGTCAGAGCAGGGGAGCTGTACTGTGTGGTTAATACTACGGTAACCTCTCAGCTCTAAGTACAGAACTGTCACTGACACCTCATTCCTTCTCCAGAACCCTGAGGTGATGTCCTCTACATTAGCATTCTGCTTATGCATTGCTAACCTATGCTTTTTCTTCAACATTCAGCTCAAGATTTTGCTGCTTCCTTTCAAATTTGTTGTAACCGAAGATTTGATAAATTTCATGGGTTTTTATTTTTGTCAACATCAAGATTTTAGGGGATAATTTATAGAGTAGTAAGGGGCTAGTTGTCACACAGGGAAGTGTGGCAATGCCTATATCTCAGTATTTTAATGCTTGAGCACTCGTCGCTCAGATTTAGCACTGTATTAAATGAGTCCAGTGCTTCAGGTTCACACAGGATGAAACAACAGTTTTACAAACTCCTGTAAACACTGCACTGCAATGCTGTGTGATTAAAGAACTATACTATTTTTATATAATATAGGAGTGCAGTAATGATAATTTTGTGTAAACTGTAAATAATTAATACAAAATAAAATCCCCTGCAATAATGATACATCCACACAATAATAGAGGTATATTGTGATAATAATCGGTATCATGATAATTGGTATCATGATAACTGGTATTGTACCATGAGACACAAAAAAATGTACATGATAACCCTAGTTTTTAGGAAAACGGCATTTTTCATAAATGTCATGTCAAGGTAATTTTAACGTCATAAATGTTAAAGGAGACCTATTATGCAAAAATCACTTTTATAAGGTGTTTGAACACAGTTGTGTGGCTGCAGAGTGTGAAAACATCCAGCCTATAATGGTAAAAATCCACCCACTCATTTATTTATAATCTAATAAA
>JAFVLL020028474.1:0-37440 GCA_021397915.2 Tor tambroides | reverse complement strand
AGTAGCGGTATAGATAAAAAAAAAAAAAAAGCTTTGCTTGATAATACAATAGAATTAAATAAAACGACTCACCAAGATGCATTCCTGGATTTCTAGCGGACATGATGAAATATAAATTACTAAATGAAATGAATTAAAAATAACCGAGTTGATTTGTCAAGTAGTAGCACCTCACACCGACAGCTTTGACGATACTGCGCATCTTCCGGGATTCTCGTCACTGATACGTCGCCGAAGAACACTTTCAGCCAATAATTTCATAACTACGCAAGGCGTAGAATGATGACGTTTTTTGTATTTACTAATGTGTGAAGGCTCAAAAATCACAATAAAACAGTGGGATTTAGATTTATCTACTTATTTTAAACAAGAGAAACAGGCTTTCCTAAACAAGAGAGTATCTGACATTGACATTTTCTTTAGTGTAAGCGAAAATATGCATAATTAAAATAAGCATATTAAAAATATTTTAATCAGTATAACATAGCGCACTCGATGTGCTGTTTTCATACTCAGTTTAAAATATTTCAATGATTTACCAATGCAGCTTGAAATTAACTTAAATTTTTAAATGTTTAATGTATACAAAATATATTAAAAGAAGTTAAAGCTGGACATAAGATAGATAGGATGAAGTTTAAAGGACAAGATGAGAAACATTAGTGAATGTTTCATATACATCATGCAAACATGCATCTGAACTTGAATAAACAAACAAAAATGCTACTGTTCAGTCTGGTTTATTGTTAGACAACCGTCATACTGAGCTTTTGAAATAAACCTGTCACATGCTTCAGGCTTTTAAAAAGTGAAATTATGCCAACAATTACAACACAATGACCAATCAAACCTTAATGAGATTTTAATGTCCACTCTAACAGTTATTAAGGCATCCTAAACTCTTCAGTCTAGAATTAAAACATTGCTCTGGCCCTAATAGATAGAATCTGTGTGATTTACATTATATAAACACTGAGGGGATTTTTTTTTAATTATCCTGCATGTTTGTACCTTAACATGTTTGCCAGTAAGAAATTAGATAAAAACAAAAAACATTTTAAAACGTGTTTTAAAATGACACGGTAATAAACAAGGAAGAGTTATGACTTCAATTACAAACCCGATCTACATATGATAACATTTTCCTGAACATTATGGTAAAATGACACTTCACATTTCAGACAATATATAATAGGATATAGTTATTCTTGGCATTCTTTTTCTTATGATAATTATTACACAATAAAGTACCATTTTAGATAACAGAAGTCACAAGTGAAATTAGCAAATTATTCATAATTAATTATTATGTAAAAAGCTAACTCATGTTCATCCAAATAATCTGAAAAACCAAATAAACCACATTAATTATGTTCTTTCCAGCTTTGGTACGTCTGGTCTTGGCACTGACCACTCTAAGGCTGTTCCCCATGAGAATACGAATTGTTTGGGAAGAGCAGCCTGCCGGATTTGGGGCTGGGACTGGTAATGGACAGAAGCTTCAGCCTTGAGCTGCCCAGTGGAGACTCATCTGAAGTGGTTTGCTGGAGAGAAGATCACAGAATGTTACACACAATTGAAATTAATTCTCAATGAATCTTATAATCTTAAACATAAATATCTGACACATCCCATTAAAATGGTTATATCTGCACATTCAACTGAGTTTTGGATATTCCATGGACAACTTTTTGCACTTTTTATTTCTTTGCTTTGCTGCATCTTATTTAATCTGGAATTTATTTGTGTATATACATATTTCTTTGTCATTGCACAATCATAATGCCACTGCACCAATGTGCATGTGGCAAATAAAGCTTTCAGATCTTCACCTATCAAACATCCAGTAAAATTGTTTTTTGGTCAGTTACATAATGGCACATTTTTTGTCAATCATTTCCAGATCTTCTAGTGCATCTGTTACCTTTGGTTGTTTAGTCGGCGTAGTGCAGGTGTCCACAGGAATTAACCGTTTAGAACCCCTACTGCATTCATTCGAGGAAGAGCTGACTACTGCTAGCAATGATGCATCTTCAACATGATTGAATAATTCGGATGCATTTTCATTCTGCACTTTGCTTGGCTCAGCGCAACTGTCCATAGGCGACCAAGAGTAGGTTTGACTGAAAGCCATATCATCTTGTAAAGAGATATTAGGCATTTGATGGCTTTGTCCATTTTCGTCCTTGTAGAGGTGTCATACACATGAAGGTCTAGAGGGCTTCTGGTGGCGGCTAGGGGTCTGCGAGGCCACTGGTGTGGACTGTGAAGGGCCGAAACCGTGGTTCACAGGAGTTTCTACTTGACTCTGACTAAAGGCAGACTGAGTCAAAGAGTCTTCAGGACCTTGATGGGAAACTACGTCTGTGACGAAACGGCACAATCGTGTGTTACGAGGGATGATCCATCTCTTGATGGCTCCTTCTAGATCACGCTCTCTACCCACCACATACACACGCTTCTGACCACGTGTCACTGCTGTGTATACGTGCTGCCAGTTTTGAGCAATGCTGTCTCCAAGAACGTACACAATAGTTTCAGCCTCTGATCCCTAAAGTGAGAAAAAAAAATGAACTGCATGAAGCTGACACAAATGCTAATGTCAGTTGTGAACCAGGCCGTAGATGAACAAAAAGCATCAGTACCTGAAAGGTGTAAATGGTTCTTGCCCAAGCATGGCGCAGTTTACACTCTCTCTGTAGCTCCCTGTAGCTACAAGTCACCAAACGCCCATTGTCATCATCTAGTGTCAGGTAGCGTATCTTTTTACATCTTTTTTCCTCGTCCACCTTAGTCACATCCTGTGATTGATGTAGAATAACAAGGGCATAACAAGACTAAATTTTTCAAGACAGAATTTTGGGATTATTAATAAATACATATATAAATTGATAAAATATCAGTACTTCTTTAATGAGTAGTAGTAGTTATTTATTTTTATTGCCATGTCAGCATCTAAGACTATCTTTTTGGTATCTGAATTGCATAATCACAAAAAAACCAAGCAGTACATCTTTAATGAAGAAAATTTCCCCATTGCAGAGTCGCTCTTTCTTCTCTTTCATCTGTTCATTTTGGTTCTGGCTTCCGGCATTATCATGGGAAGATCTAGCGCTATCATGTACAGCTCTGGCAGTATCAAAGGAAGTCCCTGCTCGCTTCTCCTCATGGTCTGTGACGTAGCCATTCTTAGTGCAGCAAACTTTATCATCTGGTTGAAAGTTGAATTTGTTTTTAGAAGTCCTGAAATGATTGAAACTGAATATTAAAACCAAAATATTCGGCTAAAAATGTATGTATAAAAACGTGAAAAACTGAAAATGTTTATATTAATAAAAAATACTTCTAAAATTAAGTGTCCTGCTTATTTAGTTGAAAGAAAACTAACTTTTTTATTTACACACCTCGTGATATGTTTCGAATAATGTTTGCAACAAAGCTCATTGATCAATTCGCAGTCCATCCTGTGAACAATAAAAACAACAATTTCAGCATCAAGATCAACATTTGCTGAAAAAGACTGACATCTCAGTATAGTGTGACAAAGTGAAGTCTGTCTTACCTCCTGAAAGCCACAAATTGTGACAATTTATGATCCTCCAGTCCAGGAGCTTCGTTAAGTAAGAATGTAATGGCATCCTGGAGGTCTACACGGCAAAATATGATTAAATACACATGAAATAAAAACTCTGTTTGCGCATTATAGTGAATACTTTCAAAGCATCCAATAATGTCAAGTAAGATCTTTTGTTATTGGTCAGTGTTTTTGACATCTGTTTGGCACTTCAACACTGTATTCGAATTCTAATTAGTATAATATATGTTTATATATTATAATATATATATATTATACAATAGTATAATATATGTTTACTTGTGCATTGCACTACAAAATCATTTTGCACTATGCGCTGCTTCCCCCAAATCTCTCTTCTGCACAACATTTAATGTACAAAATATATTTCTTTGCACAATTTTATGTACAGATATCTCTTTTGCACAATTTCATGTACAGTATGTATGTAAAGTTTTTGTACAGTCTTAGTTTGTGTATGTGTAGTCAACTATGTATAGTAGTTATAGCATTTATAGTATATGTATAGTCAGATGGTTAACTGTTGTATAGCTCTATTGTTTTTCTTATACTTGCATTGTTGTATGTTTATCTTATGTTTAACTAGTATGTAGCACCGTGGTCCTGCGAGACACGACATTTCGTTCCACTACATGTACACACATGTAGCAGAATGACAATAAAGCTCGACTTGACTTGACTTGACTTGAACTTAATTGCAGTGACAATAAAGCTGCACTGAGGTGCTTGTGGGGAGTGAAATGTATTGTAGATGGCTGTGTAGCTTCTGGACTGATTGAGCTTGACCTTAACAAAGGGTCAAATGTGTCACAAATGACAGGAAGTGTATTTTCAGGAACTCTCCATTGAAAACCTGCAATATGCTAGACATACAGGAACCAAAGTGTGATCCAAATGTGTTTCTTTTATTATTCTAATTGTATGGACTGTCAGGTTCACACGCTTACTGCAGATGCATTGGATGTACTTCTGAGGCACAGTCACAGTAAATATCATACATCATTCTACAGTTCATAGCTTATACTAATTAAGAGTTGTGAAAAGAACAAATCCAATAAAAAAAACATCCAAACTTCTCATATATTTCATAACTGCTCACTTACCAAATCTATCGTTGTTACCATAGATTTTGACAAAAATGAACCTTTTGTCAGATGGCACTTTGGAAGGTCTCATCATGTTCACAGTGGCATCAAACTCCAGAGGACTGTAATGTCTTTTTTTACCCATCTCTGAGATGCTGAAAGTTTATGGAAATAACAACAGTATGATTAATAAATTCATAAATTAATTAAGGTTTGAGAAATATAATTTGTTTGTATTACATACATACACACACACACACAAAAGACTGCAAACCATTAAGGAACCAAAACTAGGAAGTTCCACAAATTTGTATAACCCCAAAATACATTTAAGAGTACAAACTATCTTCTCACAGTCCAGCGTTTCTGACGATGAGCTCAGACTCGGCACGATGGTTGGTCCGCATCTCAATCGCCCACCGGACCTTCTTGAGACCTTCAAACAGATCATACAGCGTGTTTCCAGGTTCAATGCTGGGCAGTTGCCTCACATCTCCTGCAGACACAAAATAAACTTTTTTGTTTGTTTAACAGCAATACAAGAAGTTACTTAAGCTGTAGAATAATGTTGCCGATAAAATACATTGCAAATAAGCTCTAAATAAGAAAGTATTATGCATGCAGTTTGCCTTTACCCAAAAGGATGAACTTCTGGAGTTCTGCATGTTTGGTAAGCATGCTGAGAATGGAGTGAAGGATCTGAACAGACACCAGGCTCCCCTCATCGACCACCAGCACCCGCACCTTTGAGAACTTCCATGCCTGAGGATTTCCACTTGGATCTTTTTTTGTGTTCATGAAACTCCATAAAACCTGAAAGAAAGGGGATTTTTTTGTGATATATGTAACTAATACAAGGTATTTATTGCAACTGAAACACATGTATATGCTAAAATTAACATTGTGCACAATATGAATTCATTGAAGATATGTTAAAACAGCAAAAGTGCATTAACCATTGAGAAATCTTATACACAAAGCTTGTACAAGTGTATTGTATGAAATGTTGTCATGTACTTTAAAGCTGTTGTTTAAGTAAATATAAATGTTGTTAAAGGTTAAATATATGTAACATTATGTTATAAAATGCACTGTTTCAATGTAAAATGTTATGTAATTCAATATTTAACATTAAATTCTGAAATGTTATATTATGTTTAAGTCATATAATGTTGTGAAATACTATGTAAAGTAATCCTTAAGTTAATAATGTTATTTATATTGTTATGTAATTAATATAATGTAAAGTTTAAGAAGTGTAACTCTGTTAAAAAAATGTAAGTAAAGTTGTTGTGAAATACAGTTGTATATACATTTGTTACGAAATGTTATGTAGTGTAAAGTTAAGTTGAAATATGTTAAGTCGTGTGAATTAATGTAGTGTAAAATAGTTTAAGTTATGTAACATTGTTACCAAATGTTGTGCAGTGTAAGATTTAAAATTTAATGACATGTATTGTTTAAGTCATGTACAGTTGTTATTAAATTGTATCTAGTGTAATTTTTTTTATGTTTAAGTTATGTAAGTTATGTTATATTATGAAATTCTATGCAATGTAAAATTATGTTAGGTTATAGACTATACCTGGTGCATAGTATAAGCAGTGAAACCAGTTCTCTTGGTAAGAAGGGAAGCTGCTCTCCCTGTAGGAGCAGTGAGGAGAACCTCTACAGGCTTTTCATCACTGTCACTCCATTCACCTTCATCTTTTTTCCCCTCATGAACATCTGACAGCAGCCCATTACTGGACCCATGAGAGTCATTCTGAAAGACCTCACAGGCCTTCAGCACCTCTTCCCTGTCACTTGTCTGTTGCTCCATGGCCGCCTTAAACACCAGGCTGACCACTGTGGTTTTCCCACAACCCCCCTTCCCACTGATCACTGTCACCGGGTTGGCGCACATCATTTCTGCTGCTTGCACTTGATCCTTGTCTAACTCTATAGTTGAGGGATCAATATCAAAGTAGGTGGAGTCATTTGAAGAGTCTGAGTCTGAAGTTAAACTTTCTTCTTTAATAGTGAGCTTTGTAATTTCATAGGACTGAGGAGAATCACATGTTGTCATTTCTCCATTGTGGTGGACCATGCTTGAAGCACCAGGCTGGGGAAAAGCAAGATCCATCTGCTCAACCTTAACCTCCTGAACAATGTCATTTTGTGCTTCTAAGACTGACATGTTTGCATCAGCCTTAGATTTCCTCAAACGAGTCATACTGTGTTTTTCACGGGCCTTCGCCTTTAATCTCTTCAGTTGAGCTTCGCGAAGAACCTCTCTCACATCCAAGTGGATCTTCCAGGGGTCTCCCTCAACCAGGCCTCTCAAACATTCGGCAATGCCTTTCTCGTAGCTGAAGAGGTTCCGAAGTGCCACCCTGTCAGCTTCTCTTTTAAGCACCCCCTGCTCCACAAGAAAACGTAAAGCTGCCCAGGCACCCAGATGTCCCGTCTCATTCGATATCTTCTTCTCCAGCATCTCCCGGTCGGCGTATGTGCTACCAGTGGCTCTGCAGTGTCTTTTCAGTTCTGTATACAACAGCAAGGCATTACGTTGCAGCACCGGGATACTCCAATATAAATGGCAGAGCTTGAAAGACTCCATTTGTGCTTCAAACCGGACCAGATGTAATTCTTTAAACATGATCTGTTGAAAAAGTTTGAAAAACATTCATATTAAACAATACCAAATAGAGAAGGAAATAAAAAGTGAGCTTAAAATTTAAACCCAAACAACCAGAGTAGCAGTCTTACATAATTGAAGCCCAGCTTCCATACATCAGTTTTAATGAGCTCCTCAAGTTTGGCCAATATATTTGTATTGTTCTGCTTTTGTGTAGTAGGATCATCTTGTTTGGAAGTTTCCGGCATGTGTTCTATCCTTCCTTTGTTTATTATGTCCATAAACTGGCCTGGCAGCAATGTTGGTAAGTATTTCATGATTTCAGGGTACAAGATGGCAACTCTCACGTGCGTCCAAGAAACTATATTTAAAGAACAAGGATGTGGTTATGATTTCAGTATCACTTTTTCATATTCATTATGCATGCAGACGTGTATATTTAAGGTTCAGATATCAGATTAAGGTCTAGGAAGTTACTTCAGGTTTTTCTGTCTTTGTTTTATGATGAAACATATGTTTTGAATTGTTGCAAAATTTAATATTCAACCAAAAATCACTTTATTTGTTATGCAAATTAGATAAGTAAATATGGTATATATTTCCAACCTGAGCGATTGACATTTGACTTGAGCTGTTTAGCCACAGCTTTATTCTCAGGAGATGAATCTTCAAAATCCTGCAGGACATCCAGCACATTGACAGGCTCCACATGTCTGTCTTTGGGCAACCACTCCATAAACATGTTCACAAAGTCAGGTTGCGCCCCACATGCTGTAAGAAAAAGAGAAACGAGTGACCGGCCCTCTGATCCCAGACCAGTGCGGAGCCTGTAGGAGGGAAAGCCTTTGACAAAATTTTTGTGCCGGCCTTGGCGAATTGTACAGGTTACCTCCCACCAGGGATCGTGGAGTGGAAAACGGCCCTCAACCTGGTACGTCTTATTACTGGCCATGAATGGGACTGCAAAAGAAGAGAATAAGACATGCATGAGACTGTGTGTGTGTGTGTGTGTGTGTGTGTGTGTAAGTCAATGTACAAATAAGCTTTACTTCTAAACATGGTTGTTTTTACTAACAACAACATACTCAGTAAATAAAATAACAGGCTTACTTTGTGACTATGTAAACAGTAAACATATTTACTTCCACTTGTGTAAACAGTGTAAATTGTAAACAGCCTTCTTTTGCCATGTAACCTGTAAATATGATTATGTTTACGTTTAACAAATTAAACTGTAAAATAGTTTAACTTTGTTACTTGTAACAATGTGAATGATAAATACATCTATCACTACTTGCAGGTCAGTGATGTACTATGCTCACATTTTGGTGTTCACAGGTAATTCCAAATATTACACTTTAGAGCTTTTAAATAAAAACATTTTACAATTTAAAAAAACACAATAACAATTTAAGAGAAGAAATTACCATTTAATCAAACATACCTGAACGTGAAAAAATGTCATACAAAATAACAGTCCACGCGAAAATACCCATATAAAAATAAAAACAAAGTACAAAAAAGTATACAATTTGTTATGTTTTTATGACTTATGAATACCTTTACTCCCAATTTAACACCGAAAATATGTAACATGTAAACATGGATACTTTGTTTCTTATTACAATTCAAAATATATACATGAATTCCATTTACTTGCAACCGTGTAAAATGTAAACATGGTTACGTCTAGCAAAATAAACTGTAAATATGTTTGATATATTTTCTATACACATCTATATTTTTACTTAAGTGTGTGATACTGTTGCAAAAACATTTTCATCTACTCACCTTGTAAACACAAAACTATTACACAAACAAAGGATAACAAACGTTTGTTAGTTCATTTGTTGTTCTACCTTCTTTTGACGCTGGCGCGGAAGATTTAAACATGTTTCCCCCAGATGAGACCGAGTCCATCTCTTTCATGTCCAGAAACTCAGGCTGTATTTCCTCTTCTTCATCTTCACTTTCTGAAACGTCTTCTTGGTTTGACTGTACAAGGTGACGTTCTGGTAAAATGTAACCAGTTATGGTTTTAAATCCAGCGGTGGGACTTCGCAGCGCCATGTCGACTCGTACAGACCAGTCAGTTCGACAATTTCTACGGTTCGCGGTTTATTTCTTGACTCATGACTGTAAACACTGTCAACAACAGCCAATCAAATCACGCCAAAATAAAAGTCATTCAGTTTACGTGCTGCTTCCTGTCAATGGAAGGCACCAATAAACAGAACTATCAGGCAGATGAAAGACAAACTGCATTTATGCAAGAGGAGAGTAATAATGCATTTCATTCCAGTTTTTTTTTTTTCTTTTCTTTTTTTTATCTGGTCGATAAATATGCAACCATCTGTTGCATCTTACATTTGTAAAACAAACCAGGTAGTATAAAAAATAGTGGAAAGATAATGTGAAAGAAGGGTGTATATATCAAACATGTATTTGAAATTTAATTAATACAGAAATCAGCAGTTTTATTGTGGCCAGCCTAAGGCACACCTGTGCAATAATCATGCTGTCTAATCAGCATCTTGATATGCCACACCTGTGAGGTGGATGGATTCTCTCGGCAAAGGAGAAGTGCTCACTAACACAGATTTAGACAGATTTGTGAACAATATTTGAGAGAAATAGGCCTTTTGTGTACATAGAAAAAGTCTTAGATCTTTGAATTCAGCTCATGAAAAATGGGGGCAAAAACAAAAGTGTTGCGTTTATAATTTTGTTCAGTGTATGTTAGACGTGCACATGACATTACATACTTCAGGCTTCAAGTAATAAAAAAAAAATGGCGTCAAAAACATGGCATCAAAAACAGTTGAAATGTCGACAGTCAAAAAGTAAAATAGAGGGAAAGTGAGAACAAATACATGATATTGTAATATTTTCTTGATTTATGTAATAAAAAGGAAAAAGCATAATTCAAACTTTGGAAAAAAAAAATACAGAAAGCACATTGACTACATGATTAATATTGGAAATAAAAAAAACAAACAAAAAAAAAAACAAAGAAAATCAAGGAAAGCAAATCAAAATGGCACTTCTAATGTCAATAACATAATCAGTTACACAAATGCATTGTTAATACTACCTAATTTCAGAAAGTTAATAATAATGAAAAGAAAACTGATCATATGATTACTAAAGTAAAATAGTGCAGAACGTTAAACAACTTCCATTCAATTTACAGCATATTTGTTTTAAAGCTTTTCAAAATTCTGAATCTTTGTATTTTCAGGGGTTTTTTTGTTTGTTTTTTTGATGCCACCACCCTTTTTGGCTGCTTTGTACATGAAAATCATTCATAATTAACTGCATACATGTTCCCTGTGAGAATGTGAATCTTCTCAAGGAAGCTCCTTGCTGTTAGACTTGGGGCTTGATCTTCCGCTGTCTAACGGATGTGAGGGGTGGGATGGCGCAGTGGATAAGACACGTGCCTTTGGTGTGAGAGACCCGGGTTCGAATCCACTGTGTGACACCAATGTGTCCCTGAGCAAGACACTTAACCCCTAGTTGCTCCAGAGGCGTGCGACCTCTGACATATATAGGAATTGTAAGTCGCTTTGGATAAAAGCGTCAGCTAAATGAATAAATGTAAATGTAAATGTAACGGAGGCTCTTCTGAAGTGGTTTGCTAGAGCAAGAGTAGGTCAGAATGTTAAAAACAATATCAGTGTACTTTTGATTATTTGCCGATGTTTAATGTGTTACCTTTATAAGTTTGCTCTGTGTAGTGCAGGGGTCTTGGAGGCCACTGGTGTGAACTGTGAAGGCCCATGATTAACAGTCGTCTCCACACGACTCTGTGTGCAGCCAGACTGAGTGAAATAGTCTTTAGGACCTTGTTGAGCAACTATCTCCTTAACATGGCCTCACAATCGTGTGTTACGAGGGGTGATCTTTTTCTTGATGGCTCTTTTTAGATCCTGCTCTCTACCCACCACATACGCACGCTTCTGACCACGTGTCACTGCAGTGTTTACGTGCTGCCAGTTTTCACCACGGCTGCCAAGAACATACACAATTGTTTCTGCCTCTGAGCCCTGAAGTGGAGAGAAAACAAATGATTAGGCGTGTAGCTCAGACAGATGTTAATACAGGGTTTAAATGGGCCATTGATGAACAAAGCGTGTCAAGTACCTGAAAGGTGTAAATCAGGGGTGTCAAACTCAGTTCCTGGAGGGCCACAGCCCTGCACAGTTTAGATGCAACCCTAATTAAACACACCTGATCCAGCTAATCAAGTCATTGAGGCTTATTTGAAAACTACATGGTATGAATGTTGGAGCAGGGTTGGAACTAAAGTCTGCAGGGCTGCGGCCCTCCAGGAACTGAGTTTGACACCCCTGGTGTAAATGGTTCTTGCCCAAGCATGGCGCAGTTTACACTCTCTGTAGTTCACTGTAGTTACAAATCACCACACGGCCATTTTCATCATCTAGTGTCAGGTAGTGTCTTGTTTTGCGTCTTGCTTCCATTTCCACCTCAGTTACATCCTGTGATTGGTTGTAAAATATAAAAATGCACCAATCAAATTCAGGCAATTACTCTATGTAATGTTCACATTTAGAGTTCGTATCCTAGCATATATATATATATTATATGTGTGTGTGTGTGTGTGTGTGTATGTATATATATATATATATATATATATATACATGGTGGGATTTGTGAAATAACCAGAGGGGGGGTGTTTTTGAAAATTTTTATGAAATGTTTTTAATACGACGAAAGCTGTATTTAACGTAAAGGCAGTTTAATAAAAAACATTGTAGGTATACGTTAGGCCTATTAATTGTAATGATTTCATTTCCACAGTTATTCAAACAACGAATAAATTATAGAGAAAGCGAGCAAAGAACACAACGGAGCTTTTTGAAACTCCGAATCAGTTAAACCATTGCGTCGCAAAATGATTCACTGTTTCAAAGCGCTCCAATCGGATCGCGTATCACGAATCATTTGATTCAGATCGGGACTTCAAAGCGTGTATCGCGAATCATTTGATTCAGATCAAGACTTCAAAGCGTGTATCGCGAATCATTTGATTCAGATCGGGACTTCAGAGCGTGTATCGCGAATCATTTGATTCAGATCAAGACTTCAAAGCGTGTATCGTGAATCATTTGATTCAGATCGGGACTTCAAAGCATGTATCGCGAATAATTTGATATAGATCGGGACTTCAGAGCAGGTTCGCGGGATGTTTTTATCCCCACCGGGGATAAAAGTAATTCAGCAGAGGCAGGGATGCATAAACCAGAGGGGGGGAAATCCCTGAAAGAAATGTTTCTTTGCCTCACATCTGATCATACGGTATTCTTTAAACATGATCTGTTGAAAATATGATAGCACTGAAGCAACAATCAAATCAAAAAGATACCAAACAATGGATAATATTAAAAATGTTTCACCAATAGCAAAAGACTAGAGAAGGAAGACCTGTCTGAAGTTTAAAACAGTTTTAAAAGCTTTAACTTTGAATAGACAGACAGGTAGAAAAGACTGAAGGATTGTGCCGAGGTAAGTGAAGCTTGAAAGCTTTAGGATGTTAAGGATGTAAAGAAAAGTACAATAACAAAATAATTACAGCTATAAGCTTACATAGTTGAAGCCCAACTTCCAAACATCAGTCTCAATTAACTCCTCCAGATTCTCCAATAAGTCTGTGTTACTCTGCTGCTGTGTAGTTTCTTCAGTGGAATTCTGTGTGTTTTTCATCTTTCCATTGCTTATAATCTCCATAAACTGGCCTGGCAGCAATGTCGGCAAGTATTTCATGATTGGAGGGTACATGCTGGCAACTCTCACGTGTGTCCACGCAACTGTGTTTTAGGACAAAATTAACAAGGACAAGCACAGTAACATCATTTTCAAAATCACTAAACTAATTATTCATTAGTCATGTTGTTTTGTGTAAATATAGTGAATAAAACTTAAATCTGTATTATTTAATGACTAGATGTTCATATGACAATGTAACTAAAGATACACTTTTCAAACATTTGAAATGAATGTAATAAAAATGTATTTACTGCAAAAATGCTTATAACATTAAAATATGACCAAATAATAAATATATATTTTATAGTTTGTTATATTGTAATACTATTTTGATAACATTTTAACATTTTAATTAATTGTATATATGTTTAATATGTTTGTAGAATCACGGTGTTTTTGGACATTAAACATTCTTTATTCAGCTGTTGCTTTGCTTGTTCAATTAATTATTGAATTAAAGAGCTAAAATGTGTTAAGGGTTTTTAAAGTAGGTGATTTATGTGGTCCAACCTGAGTTAATGACATTTGACTTGAGCTGTTCAGCCACAGCTTTATGCTCTGGTGCTGAATCTTCAAAATCCTGCAGGACATCCAGCAAA
This sequence comes from Tor tambroides, assembly GCA_021397915.2. Classification (NCBI taxonomy): domain Eukaryota; kingdom Metazoa; phylum Chordata; class Actinopteri; order Cypriniformes; family Cyprinidae; genus Tor; species Tor tambroides. The sequence goes on along the minus strand of JAFVLL020028474.1, from coordinate 23,751 downwards.
TTGAGAGGCTCCACATCTGTGTCGTTGGGCAACCACTCCATAAACATGTTAAAAAAACAGTGTCTGACTCACACTCTTTCAGAAAAAGAGACACAAGTGACCGGCCCTCTGATCTCAGATTGGTGCGGAGACTGTAGGAGGGATAGCTGGAGAGCAGGGTACAAAACCCGCGCCTGCCACAGTTAAGAACTCTGCAGGTTGCCTTCCACCAGGGATCGCAAAAGTGAAAATGGCCCTTGACCCTGTATATCCTGTTACCAGTCACTAATAACACTGCAAAATATGAAAATTATAGTGTACCATTGCAACAGTTTAGTCCCTCTTTCAGGAGTGGAATGAAACAGCATGATAATTTTACAAGTAACAGCATAAAATTTAAGTTACTTTTACAAGGGTACACTTTTAAACATAATTAATTAACGGTACAATCACTAAACACTGTTACTTTTCGATACTAACCCATTTACTCAACCACAACACTTGTGAACAACATTTATTTATGGGATTTAGGAGTCTAAAAAGCTTTTTTTTTTCATCTTAAATGTATTATTAAGAACCACAAAACCTTCAGTGGGAAAACGCAGAACGTTTTTGAATAAATAACTGATTCATGAACATTATAAGATACAAATAAAAGAAAATGTACATTTCAAAGTAGGCTATAGGTAAATGAAACAAAGTAAAAGAAAAAAGGAGAAATACACGGATTATTACTCCCCGGTTCCAACAACTGCTTGATTAGGAAAAAATAAAAATGAAGCGATTTGCTGTTTGAAAGTTCATATTTTGCCTCACCTTCTTTTAACGCTGGCATGGAGGTTTTGAACTTTTTTTCAAAGATGATACATAATTCACCTCGTTAATGTCCAGAAATTCAGGCTCTGTTTCCTCTTCTTCATTTTCGATATCTGCATTATCCTGGTTTGACTGAAAACCCTCATCGTCTGATCGAATGTAACCGGTTAGTTCACGCAGCGACATTCTAACTTAAACTCTCGCGGTTATTACGATATTACTGTACCACTCAACCAGATTATCCCAAAATAAAAGTCTCGGTCAAACTGGACACACGTATTGTGGTTTCTTTCGTTTCTTTTATTGTCAGGAACACTGTATTTTATTTTCATTTGGTTAAAATATGTACGCACATAAATTAGATCAAAAGCCCCTTTTGTTTCCACAAATTAATTATACTTAGAAGAGTCATCAAAAACATAAGAGCTTGAAAGATTTGTAGACACTGTAAGGTAGCAAGGACACCGGGAAATGTTTTAACATGGTGTCAGTTCATCTTTAGACTTTAAAAATCATTGTTTCAACGGATTATAAACACAGTTTGAGAATAAGTTATGTATATTTCTAAACTACTTTCATTTGAAATATGTAAAAATACAGTTCATCTTAAAAATATCACCTTAAATATATTCACATATTAAAAAAAAAAAAAAAGCACAAAAAAAACAAACATTTAAACAAAATGAACTCCAACACTCCCCACTGCTGACTAAAATCCCAGAGTTATTTTTTTTTTTACTGAGATATTCAAACTTGCTGAATCACTCTAACTTGAGCGAAAGAAGTTCTTCAGTTGTTATTAACCCCTGGTTGTACAGATTAATTTTATTCCTTATTTTCTCTTTTGCTGGATTTGTGATGTCATTCTGAGAGGGCTGGACATCATCATCTGAAAAAGAAAAATACTGGATATTAATTCCAAACCCGCTTGGACCTGGACAGATTTCTCTGTGAATGCTCCCTTGACTCTACTTGCCTACAGTTACATAGAAAACAGATTGACTGAATCCATTCGCACAGCAGTCCTCACATCCCTGCGCTTCTGTTCCAGTGCTACAGCTGCACTCCACAGGCCAGCTCCCATATACGTCAAGGCAAGCTGCAGAGTCTGACTGCAGACTTTGTGATGCTGAAACCACTCTGTCATTTTCCTGAAGACATTCCCTGAGGGAATGCAACAAGTTGGGATCCCCAACACTGAGGAAAGTGACCTCAGACTGGCTGCACTCACAGGGTTCAGCCAGATTGCGAACTCTGGGTAGTTGTGGTTCCTCCAGTGGGCTGTACATTTTATCAGCTTCAATGGGGAAGCTTAGATGCAGACTGTGGCCACTGTATGGCTGCTGAAGAGGGACTGAATCATCTAGAGTGTGCGGCTGGTCCTCAGGCGGTGCAGGCATGGGAAGAAGTTGGTTTAGTCTCTGAAGCACCTGAAGAGAAATAAAATAAAGTTTAGAAAAGTTTATATGTGCATAAGTTTATGTATAATTGAGAATATTTACTAACCATTTCCATGCTCGGCCTGACTCGCATTTTGCTGCCTGTGCACTCTAATCCAATTCGGAGCAGACAAAGTGCCCCTGCAGCAGGCCAGTGCTCAACTCTGGGATCTAAAAACCGCAGGCAGGCATCCACAGAGCCTTTCTCCTCAAACTCTGAATGCAGTACATCTCTCTAAAGAAATGTAATGACATGAAGTTGCAAAGTGACATCACTGGTTCAACTGTCATGTTATGAAGCTACGAGAATACTTATTGTGCGTAAAGAAAACAAAAATAATGACTTTATTCAACAATTTCTTCTCTTCCGTGCCAATCTTCAATACGCGTTAACGACAGTACCACAACTATTTTAATGATGTCCTTACTACCTTTCTGGGCCTTGAACGTGGTAGTTGCATTGCTGTCTATGCAGGGTCAGAAAGCTCTCAGTTTTTATCAAAAATATCTTAATTTTTGTTTTGAAGATTAAAGAAGGTTGGGTAAGAATTTAATGACAGAATTTTCATTTTTGGGTGAACTATCCCTTTACTGTAAAGTATGAATTATAGTAACAAAAATCTCAAAATGTAAAAATTAATCATTTAATAATAATGAAATTATACAAACAAAATAGAATGATAATAGTAATGATAATATTGATAATTAAATAATATTACAATTTAAAACAAGTAGTAGTAATAATTTCCATTTTAATATATTTTAAAATGTCACTTAATTCTGTGATCATTACTCCAATCTTCAGTGTCACGTGATCCTTCATAAATCATTCTTATATGCTTATTTGATGCTCAGGTTTCTTGTGTGTGTGTGTGTGTGTGTGTGTGTGTGCGTGTGCATGTATATATATATATATATATATATATATATATATATATATAAATACAGTATATATATTAGGGTCAGATATATGTATATGACCACAGTGAAATGTCTATATTGTTTTGGCAAATAACATTTCTTATTCCTCAAGTAGATTCTTACTTCTTACCAAAAACAGGTTTTTTCCTGACTCTTGTTTCACCTTCTGTCCAGTACATGTCTCTAATATAACCTACAAGCATAAAAAGAAAATTTAAAAGAAATGTCAGAAAAAAGCTGAATTATGTTGGGCCAGTCATGACACGCCAGTAATAAATGAGAAATAATTTTTTAATGGCCAGTATTCTGCAGCTGAATCATTAACATTAAAATGCAGACATAAATCTTTATTTGCACAAATTGTACCTGGCTCCGGAATATAATTTTTTAAAACAGGATGCTGCACTCACCATGCCAAGGCTGTACACGTCAAGTTTGACTGACAGCTTGCCATCACGGATGTACTCCTCTGGGAGATAGCCAAGGTTGCTATGAGAGGCTGCATCCATAACTATAGTGCAGCTCTGGTCGACAGAGTGCGGTCTCAGATGAGCTAATCCAAAATCTGATAATTTGGGCTGCAGGTGCTCATCCAAGAGTATGTTTGAACTGTGAACACAACACAAAACAAGCTCATTTCAATGCAACATCTTCACTGGGCATCTAGAAGCTGTAGATATGGCTTCACACTGGCACCTCGTAATGTTTCCACAAATAACCATGCACGGTTGCGCAGCGTGTAGATGGTTGACTGCCTTTGCGGTGCCTTTGATGATGTTCAGCCTTTCCTGCCATGATAGAGGTCTCTGAACTTCCTGTAACAAAGGCAAGAGTAAACACTATGACAACTTCAACTTTAGACTGCCATGATGAAACATGTTACAGCAAACTGCTGTCAGATGATTTACCTCATGAAGCCTGTGGAACAATGATCCGTTATGAAGGTACGGATAAACTAAGCAGAAGCGACCTGCCTCTGAAAAGCTGCCCCATAACTCCAAGATATTAGGATGCTGGTAGCTAAGCAGACAAAAATGAGAACCATTACAAAATAATAAACAAAATAAATTCAAAAAGTCATTGGAATATGATCAAGCAAGCATTGACTGAACCTACAGTTGTAGAACTTCAATTTCTTTGGTGAATTTTTCCCACAATGCCTTCCAATTAGCTTTGTTTTCCTGTTAAAATAATAAAAAAATTGATCAGTGTTTTTCAAAATGGCATAAAATCTGTACGTAAAATCAGACATTAATTTGTTAGAGCCTGTTGGCCCTTTACTTTCACAGTAAAAAAAATCAGTTTCCCCATTTTCTACAGAAAATCATTTCCAGCAATTAATTAAGTAAATAATTAGTACATTATTATTATTATTATGTCCTTGTGTTTTTATTATGATTTTATTATTAATATATAATAGAACAATAGACAGAAAAGAACATACAATAACAGACTGACAGATGTAATAATAATAATAATAATAATAATATGTCCTTATATCATTATTTTATTATGGTCTTGTATTTTTAATTATATTATTTTATTATTAATTTATAATAGAACAATCGCCAGAAAAGAACACACAATAATATAATGGTGAATTAATGTAATAATAATAATAATAATAATATGTCTTTATATCTTCGACTATTTTATTATGGTCTTGTATTTTTTATTATATTATATTATTATTAATTTATAATAGAACAATTGCCAGAAAAGAACACACAATAATATAATGGCAGATTATGTTGATATTTTTACAAATAAAAAAAGCAATTGGTGTGTGAAAATTAACACTAGGTCCACAATTTGTCAAAAGATAGTTTGAGTAATATTTTGAGATATTAATAGATTATGACCTGTTTGAAAACTTTCACAGCAAACGATCTGTTTCCCCATTTTCCGCAGTAGACCTCGGCAAACACACTCGATCCTATTTTTAAATCCTGGTGGAAATGTCTTGTTCCCTCTATGACGTCAGAATATGTGATGAAATACTTCTGTTTTTCACCTGAGATGGACAAATAAGGTTCAATCTCATATCCTTATGAAACCACTCAAAGTAGAAATGAAACTTTCTACCTATCTAGAAAGACAGCTATAGTTAGTACTGAATTACAACTACATGTACAATAATGCTAACTGACACAAACACAATGAAGGTCAGTCTTAAATACACTTGCACAAATTACCTTTAACAGACACAGACTCTGGATTAACAGGTGAGATTTGACAGGATTTCTCAGTGTTTGGCAGATACTGATTGAAAAAAAGGAAAAATACAGATAGGGTGAATGTGACAGCATAATACATAAATATGTGACTAAATAAGTAAAACCAAAACTGCTCAATTTGCGAGGGCACATTCTTTTTGTATTCTAACACACCTAAACCAGAATAAAGTCAAGCATTTGACCAGCATCTACTTTAAAAATCTGCAGGTTGATAACAGCATCAAAAAAGACCGTAGATAATTACCATAGCATAGAGAGGGGGTGAGGATGACTTCAGCATGCAGAAGTCTAGAAAAGAATTAAATATGTTTGGTTATTCTCTGTTATACAGTGGTTTCATAGAAGTATCACTAGTAGTTTCATTATATGTTATCTGAAGATGGATTGTGGTTTTGCGGGTGTTACGTTTGTTAGAACTGCACTGTGGTTTACATGCACAGCTGTGGTTATTTAAATCACATGTTTTGTTTTGTTTTGTTTTGCTTCACAACAGTTCACTTCATATTTAGGTTTGACAGGTTCCTCTTTAAATTAAAATATACTTTACAACCCTATAATAATGCTATATGGTATAGATAGCTTCTATGACTTAAAAGAGGAAGCTAAAAGGAGGCAGTGAAATGTAAACAACCCCTACAATAGTTTCCGCCAAAATATTATTTATCGCTACTAATAAAACAATAAATTAGACTGTAAATGATACTTTTCAGACACGTTTTGCCTTTTTATTTAGTAAATTATTGTCTACAATAACTGTAGTAGCTATTTTGGCAGAATCAACAGTTAGCATGGTACTATACATTACGACCTGAATTAGAGTCTTACGAAGTTACCTTGCGATCGGAAAAGACTCCTGGCTCGAGCGTGACCCATCTCATCCAGAACCTTCAGAAGATCCCCTACTGTTTTATTCTGCTGGGCCCACAACCACATGAGCTCTTGGGTCGGACTTTTTCCAGCAGCCACGTACATTTCAATACATCTCACTTCCAGCTGACTGGGAAGGATGTGAGTAGCTGTGAGGAAATTAAACGGTGATGAAGATCAGATTTGAAAAAACCTCTCTGTTGAAAACATCTGGCTTAAGCTGCCTGGGTCTCTGGATGGTCCAAGCTGATCATTAGTTTGTTAACCAATGTTCTGAAATCTCAACAAACTAGAAGCTGGTTTGTTGGTGGTAGACCATCTTGGACCAGATAATGACTAGTCTGGACCAACTAATGACCATAATGCACTGGCAGGACCATCCAATTACCAGTTTCGACCAGTTTTATAAATTCCAGCTAATTAGCCACAACGATCAAAAAAGCTTTAACAGTATTTTCCAGCGGCTATTTGACATTGAAAAGAAATAAAGAACCTCATACTTACAGGTAGCGGTCGTACAAAGCTATGATGGTAAAGTGCGTAATTTTTACCTAAAGCTCTCCATCCCAGACCGTCGACCCCGCTGTCCATCAGTTTACAGAAAAACCCCATCAGTACCGGCGGGACGTCGAAGAGCAACGTCGACGTGTCTATATTACCTGACATGTTTCGTTAGTCTTGACGATACAGGTGTGTGAAATTTGACTAGATTTAGATGTTTCATTCCTCTCGAACTGATGACTCTACAGTGCTCTCTTGTGTTGATAACTCTTGCTACAACAAGGAAATTCCCAAACCCCACCTACTTCCTCTAAATAATTTGACTAATCTCTCAACAGAGTATTTGCTCGTATGAGAAAGGTGACAACCCGTACAAAACAAAACACACTCAAAAAATCCAGCAATTAACATCAGCAATTATATATATATATATATATATATATATATATATATATATATAATAACATTATGATTATTATTATTTACTATTTTATTAATTTAATAACTATTTTATTACACATTTGTATTATTAATTAAATAATATTTAATAGTAATTTTTAATTTAAATATAAATATAGTTTAAATAATTTTAATATAAGTTTTAATTTAAACAATTTTAATGTAATTTTAATAATTGAAAATAAAAGGCAGTAATAAAATAAGTATACATACAGTTAAACATAAAATCTAAACAAAAATCAATTGATTTGTGAAGATACTTTCTGATACAATGACAGTTGTATCAAAATTGATACAGTTGATATATGATTGATACTTTCTCTGTACATAAACTGTAAAAAGATGTTTTGAGAGTGAATTCTTCTCACTATAATCAGAGATAAAGTTCATTTACAGCTCTACAATGTACAACAGAGAGACAGGAGAATCTTACAAGACTTAAATTCAAGGAATTTGTGAAAAATAAGTAGTAAAATAACAGTAAATAGTAAAATAAGTCTAGCTTATCAAAACATAAATGAAAAATAAATTGTTAAAACTGTCAGTCTATTAGTCTTAATATACTATATAAATGTAATTAATGTTTTAGCCTGACAAACTTTATCTAGGGCTAGATGATCGCCCGATTCTCTAAACAAATACATTTTAATTTTTCATATTGTGCATTCAGACCATCTTCAACTGCGCATCAATAAATGATTTATTTATTTACAAAATGTCTTTACAAAAGCTGGTGATTTTCAGCAGTATGATTCACAACATTTTAGCTTCATTACTGCATTGCCATATTATTAATACAATCTTAATACCACTTGATGTCAGAGAGGCTTGTTGTCACCGTCACTGGTTTTTTCGGGAAGTCATGTGACTTAATCTCAGTGCTCGGCAGACTTGGTAATGGCGCGCGATACAAACTGCAGTATTTTCTGCCAAACGCACCACAGGCAATAAAACAAATATGATCAAATATAAAAAAACGCCACATAAAGAAAAATTTGAGGATTTTACCTTTTTAATAGCCTCTTAGAAAGCGAAACTATTACTTGTCGCCTGTTTTTTTTTAATCCAATCACCGGCTTTGGTTGCTCAGTTGCTAGGCAGGCATTTATGTTTTAGGTTAGGCAAATAACTGAAACTCGTTATAATGTTGAGTTAACTTAAAATTACGGGCATTAGTACAGACTATTTGAAGCAAATAAACACAACTGTTCCATTAGGTTTTCACATTTTTATTTTACCCCACTTAACATGACATTTTCACTTAAACAACTTGTCAAATTGAATTATTCATACTCATTAAATACCAGGTTTGCAGTAGTCTTAACTGTGTTAAAGAGAGAACTGATTGTGATATTTGTATTTGATTACAAAATAAAGGCCAAAAAAGGCATAAATATTGCCAAATTTTTTACATAGTCTATATAATCACCTAAATGCAACAGCATGTACTACACAGAATTTAAATATGCAGAGAGGAATGAAACAGTAAAAAGAGCCCAGAAAATGAACCAAAACTTATCCAAAAACATGTAGCAGTGCTTTGGTTCAATTATTATGGTGAAAAAGAATGTCAACTCAAGGAAAAGTTCAAATCGACGAATCACGGAAGTTACAAAGTCATTTGTATGAATTGTGCATCTTGAGCAACATCAGGTTTGTGTAGATGATGGTCCAAAACATGAGAAATTATCCTAAGAAAAGAAAAAAATACTTTATTCATTACAATTCTGAAATGCTGCATTTTAATTGGAGAAATATTTTTCCATTAATAATAAACAAGGTAACACTTACTGTCTTTTGTCCGCCTTTGACTGTTGGAGCTTTACATGTTGGGCTCTGCAGAAAAACATGAGATGTTCAATAAACATGCAATGTCAAACCACAAGGTATCTTCTAGAAACATACACATTAGACTCACCCCAAGAATATGTATTTGTATTGCTCATGTGTCGAACTCTGCAGGCATAGTTCTGTCCTCTCTCTGGTTTGAAGGTGATGCTCTTGGTAAGGTGAAACTGCCAGCCCTTTTCAAAGGCCAGGTCAGTTTGCTGGCTATTAGGGAGAACCTCACCATCCTTCAGCAGTTCAATGGTGATATCAGGAGGGTGGAAGCCACTCACATGGCAGATTAGGGTGTTGTCCTTTCCATACTCTCCAGGAAAATGGCTGTACACCTGGACCTTGGGACTGGCTGAAATTATAATTTGAAATATTAGTTTACAAAGATAACATGGAAATAAATATTATCGTAACACACAATTAAAATATGATAAACATAAATCACCAAATAAAAATGTATTTCAACCTTTTTGACTCTAGACAAAGGAAACTGTGAGGGAAATATTTTCTATTTCATTAATTTTCTCAAACAAAACACAAATTACTATATTTCTCAATGTTAGTCACTGTAGTTGTAGGCCCATAAAATATTAAAAGGCTATTAATGTTTAAACTGTGGCTTTTCAATACAATAAGACCTAAATACAAATTAAACCACTTTAAGAGACATGACACACTGTTTTTAAACTATGTCAAATTAGAAAACATCACTTAAAAATACTGATTAAATCATTTGACTGTAGATAGATACATACATAGTACTTTAAATGTATGTACTTGGATAATTCCTGAGGGAAACGTCTCTTGCATATCAGAAACAGTAACACAACACAATAAACAAACAACACAATACAGTATTTACATGTTCAATATGAATTACTTACATGTTTTCCCTTGTACAGTGACGTACAGCACACAGAACAGGGCGAAAGTGATGATTGCTCTCATTTTTGTTGATTTAGTTGTGAGCATCAAAAAGTTGTGCTTCAGCTCTCAGGTCCAAAGTGGTTAATATCGAAAGTAAACGACCTGTAACCTTAAATGCACTGTCACCACCGACACAAGCACAGCCTCCAAAATAACAGGCAGCCAATAGCAAAATTGCTACAAGTTGTTACTAGGTGGATTTGATCTAGGGAGGTTAAACAGACTGTGGCATCGGTCTGGTGGAAAACAATCCCTTCGGAAATACCCTAACTTACCGAAACAGTCCCTCCAGGATTTCGCGGGACTTCTGATTTTTGAGGCCTAAAATGACTGATTTTGCTGCGGCTTTTTTCCAAATTTGTGGTGATATTTGCGGCATTTCTTATTGTTTTGCAGTTAAAATATACCACAGACAACATTCTTCTAACATTGTTATGACTTTTCTGACATCGAGAACCATTGTAGGGCTCCAGACTAACATTTGAGGATACCAGCACCAGTGACATTAAGGAAAGGATGGTGTCCCATACTTGGAATTTGTGCTCTGCATTTAACCCATCCAAGTGCACACACACAGTGAGAAGTGAACAAACGCACAAACCGTGAACACACACCCGGAGAAGTGGGCAGCCAATGCTGTGGCGCCCGGGGAGCAGTTGGGGGTTCGGTTGGAGGTCAAGGGACTCACCTCAGGCGTGGTATTGAGGGTGAAGCGCTGGACATTCACTCCCCCCACCTACAATCCCTGCCGGACCCGAGACTGCAACCTTGGGGTTACAAGTCCGACTCTCTAACTATTAGGCCACGACCGCCCCATTAAGTTGGTGGCACCAGCACCTGGCGCACACCGTGAACACACACCTGGAGCAGTGGGCATCTCAGACATCTCAGAGATGTCTATTTGATGTCTGCATTTACATATGCAAGATGTCTCTAAGACGTTTCCTGTCAGATGTCAAATAGACATTTATTAGAATGCAAAACTGCTTCTGAGACGTTTATCAGATTACACAGCAGATGTTTCCCAGATCTTTAGCAGACGTCTTACAGAGGTACTTGTGCTGTCTGGGTAGTTTAGATGCAGATAAAATTCACTTTTATTACTGTCATTCAAAATGTCTAAATAGGCCTACAATTTAATAAATACAAAAATATATATTACAGAGTGGAAATGGCTATTAAGCCTATAAGTATTTCTCTGCAGCCATCTACTAATGATAATTTAATGTCTTTTTTATTTTTAAATAAGTGTTTGCTTTCCTACATAATGAAACTTTGGAGAAAATGAAAATGGAGGCAACCTATGAAGGATGAACAAATAATGTCCTCACATTAAAAATAACTTTAAAATTCGGTAATACTTAAAGCTTTGAAGTGCTGGGAAAAAAAGTGTGAAGCATTTAAAAACACTTGAAAACATTAGACCATTTCTGCCACACGTTGTTCCTGTAGTTTTACTATGTTAAATCCATGGTGAATGGTTGTGTTTATTGAACGATGTTTTTCCTGGTTTCTACATTAGTGGCGTTTGTTCTGATATCTGTAGCGTTAACAGAATTCTGCGTCGAATTTGAATGCTTCTCACAAGATTTGACAGAGATGTTACTGATTCTGCGGCGAATTCGACTACTTTCTTCACTGTATCTCCCAGCGCTGTGTATAACGGTGATCGAGATCAGCCCGCGGCTCCAGCAGGTCTGCACTGCGTAGCCCAAACGAGTAGCGCGGATTCGTTCCACTTTCGGTTCATTTGTCCAGTGTAGCTCTTGTAAATCGGTCATGATGAGAACGCAAGGCTGTTTATTCTATTTTTGGAACTGAGAAACAACCTTTCTTTGATTGAATGCGCGTTGCGATGACGTCACAGGACGCGTCTAAGCCCAAAATTTGCGGAAAATCTGCGGCAATAACGAAAATTTGCGAGCTCTTGCGGAGTTCGCTTGATTTTGCGATAAATTCGGCGATCGCAGAATCGCAAAATCATGGAGGGACTGCCTAAACAATAAAAAGGCTCCTCCCTCTTCTTCGTCCTCGTAAACACAACCAATCCACCATTATGCAAATCGACATTGCCAAAAGTATATTGAAAAACAATATTTATAAAAATGGTGACACTTTACCATAAGGTCCCATCAGTTAACATTAGTTAATGTATTAACATAAATGAACAATGAGCAATACATTTGTTACAGTATTTTTTATTCATCTTTGTTAACGTTAGTTGAGAAAAAATACAACTAGTTCATGTCAGGTCAGGTCCACTGAAAAAAAATTAGCTTGTAATACTACAGTATTATAGATTAATAAATGCTTTAGAATTTTTTTTTTTTAATTGTTAGTTCATGTTAACTAAAGTAGTTGACTAATGTTAACAAAGGGAAATTTAACATTAATGTAAATTGTTACCATAATAGTGAAGGTAGTCTAAAGTTATTTGTAAACAGGCAAATATATCCAGATTTTATTTTTTAAAACAAATGGTTAGTGAACTGTGCAAAACTGTTAAATAGCAGTGTGCTATACTTGCAAAACTATTTTAACTTAACATTTTAACTTTAATAAATTTAAAATTACAAAATTGAGTGACAATAGTATATTTGTAGTTTGAAAAATAGTATAGTATAGTACAGTATAAAACGTCATAGATATTTATAGACTATACAAGAGCCCCAGATGCATTTAAATGGGGGTATTGGAGTACAAGAAAATGCAAATTTAGTTTTTCTACTTCAAAATTTCACATTTAATTTAATGTGTTACTTGCTGTTTGTTTCTAATTGGTATTATATTTATTTATTTATTTTGTTTTTGTGAAATGAAAACACCATTAATTACAGTTTCTTTCTGGGGAAGAGTGCAAACTGAATGCCCAAATCTGTAAATCTAAGGCTGGTAAAAATACAAAGAGCTAAATAAAGCATCAGCCATTGGAATGTTAAAGTTATCCCTGTTCCTCAGGCTTTTGGGTTGTATGGAATATAGTGGTAAGTCAAAGCAATAAAGAAACGCATATGAATTGTGGCTGGCCTGGATGCCAGATTCCCTGCCACAACATTCTTTATCTCAGTCTCTATGGATACTAAGCACAATATTATGACACCATGCTTTGTGTAGGTCTGTAATCCAATGTATTAAACTGCTGGGGAAAATGTATAAAGCTCTATTTTATGCACTTTCTGTGCCGTCTGCTTTGGAAGTGTTTTCACTTTAAGGATGGTTCCCTATGCATAGAATTTGTTTGTGCATTTGAATGAAACCAAAGCAGATTTACCAGCCTGGGGACATTTCAGATGACTTGCCACCTCTGCAAATGATGTTTCATTTTCTGATAAATTATTAGCATACAGTGAGTCAAAAAAAAATCTCTCTAACCATGCATATCAAGTCCAGTAACATTTGCTGTATGTTAAAGAAAAATAGCACAAGTTTCTTACTTAAGATTAAATAAATTTAATATGTCTATTATTGATTTGATGAACTATACTTGTGGTCACACCACTATAGCATTATATTGTATGGTTGCTACCCTATAGAACACCTATGTGAACCTGCCAATTGGTTTTATAGCCTCTTATCTAATGCCGTGAAATTCATCTATGTTTGAGTGTGGCTTAAGTGCCTAAATACATTTGTGGCCACTGTATAAACAAAAAGCGAAAGTAGATTCCAAGGCTTGAACAACATCTCTGGGAAATCATGTGATAAATTTGGGATTTTTTTTTTTTTATTGTAGGTTATATTACATATACGGAAGTAAATCTCGAGATAAATGACTATTACCCAATGCTGCCTCTATATCTAAACCGAAAATAAAAAAAAAACTGTAAACAAACCTCATCTGATTATCTGGTGAGTTTTTTTTCCCCCGTGGTCAAACCCTCAAACTGTCTGGTACTTTTGTCGATCTGAAAATATAGGGCAGCCTGCAATGGCACACTTTTACCCACTAGCTGTCAGCATTGTACCAGCATTGAAGGTGAAACTAAAATCATGCAGAATTAAATCTCCAGCCAGGCAGTGATAACTTTTGAGGAAAAAGTGAAAAGTTTGAGGTTTGGACCAGCTACTGAACATACCTCAGATTTAGACTGATTTATGTCATTGTATCAAGAACTTTTATATGATTTGAACCACCAGAACTTAAAAACAAGTTCACCATAAGCTATAAAATCTAATGGTTGACTTGGTCATATGACATCCTGATAAATATCATAAAAGTGTTTTTTTTTTTTTGTCTTCAAATTGTAATTGAAGATCAATTAGCAGCCTTCAGTTAATGTCAAACAGAGGAAGTCAGGGCTTTCTGCTCAGATAGACGTTCACTCAAACGTAACACCACCTTGTTTTGACTCGTTTTGCACCTGTCTCATTTTTCATGTCTCTATCTAGAGTTTGCCACAAATCTTGAGAGTTTGTGGTGTAGCCGACTAGGACGGCTGTGCAAGCATGTGGTAGCGTTCACAACCTCATAAAGGCTGCAGACAGAGACCATAAAACCATCAGGCTTTATAAGAGGGATTTTACTCTTTGCACTGACAATAGAGGCGTACTTCCAGTCTGTCTGTGCAAAAATTATTTTCACTGCAAAAAAAAAAATTCATCTAGGCTTCTGCACTATTAAAAATAAAAGCTCTAATAGAAGGGGTTTTGTAGAGATGTAATAAAAACTATTTTGGGATTTTTTTTTTTTTGTAGTGTTTAGAATATTTGAATATTCTAAATAACCTTTTGTGCAATGAAAAGGTTCCACGGATGTTAAAAAACGATCAATGCCAATAAAGAAACTATATTTTTAAGAATGTAGCTATCACAAACATGCTTAGTGTTGTACAAATAGTGCAGAATCTTAAATATCTCTCCTTTATTTTATGTCAGTGTTTCCTTGTTTTAAAAGTTAAAAAATCCTAAAACTTTGTTTATTTTCAGGTTTTGAATCCTAGATTTTTCATTCTTTTCATTTCATTCATTCATTTTTCATTTCATTTTTGACCCCGTTTCGTAGATCGTCTCCTAGTTTATAGTACAATGTTGCAGCTAGAGCCACAAAAAAGTCCAGACTTCTACACTCTTAAAACTAAAGGTTCAAAAATGTAGGGTTTGTAGCGATGTAACAGAATAACCATTTTGAGTTCCCTAAAGAACCTAAAGGTCACTGAACAGTTCTTAAAAGAACCATTTTTCTTAGTGTGAAGAATATTTTAATAATCAGAAGAATCTTATTCCACTATGAAGACCTTTTTGTGCAATGGAAAGTTTCCATTGATGTTCTTAGTGGAACCATCAACGCATAAGAATAAAGTTTATTTCTAAGAGTGTAGGTGTCACAAATTTGCTTAGTGTGTCTTAAATATCTCTTCTTTATTTTACGATTCCTTGCTTAAAGGTTAAAAAAATCCTAAAACCTCATGTTGTTTAAATCAGATTTTCATCCTCAGACTGTGTAGATCACCTCCTAGTTTATGGGACAATGTTGCAGCTAGAGCCTTGGAAAGTAGTTTTATTACATGTGGTGTTGTTGCCATAAGTGATGGAATGCAATCAAACATTTGTCGTGGAATTCTTGGAGTTACTCTAGAATTCCCAGACTTCCCGGTCAGTTCTATTAGCGTTGGGAATGAAAGCCAGATTCTGGAGTACAGGGTGGTTTAGAGAGATGGAGGGAGGGAGGTTCCAGCCATGCAGTTTGGTCTCCCCGCCAAGACTGTGCTTCATTAAAATGAGGTCATTTACAGAGCCAGGAAGGAAAGGGAAAGAGAGGGAGCGAAGGAATGAGACAGGCGAGTGAAAAGAGAGATAGACCCATTGAGGGAGGAGGCGGTAATGGAGGCGAGTTGGGTGGCGGGTGGAGGGGGGTGGCAAAATGAAACCAAGATGAGTCACAGAGACCAAGAACAAGAAAGAAAGAGGGAGAGGAGGAAAGGGAAATCTTTCCTCGATGACTGTGCGAGTGTGGCCGGATTGTGTGGAGTGGCACGCGAGCTCATGGCGTTGGTGACGGCGGGATGAGTCAGGACCGCCGGCGTGAGTCAGTGACAGCATGACACTCGGGTCAGACACACCCTCAAACAGAAGTGCACAAACACCCATCAGTCATACAGCGTAAACAAACACATATTCATGCAGCCTGGTACACTAAGTAGCACTCACTGCTTGAAAACCATCCATAAATACACATTAAAGATGGAAAATTGTACTCATATTTATGTAGCATATTTATGGTCTCACACACATAAATGACACACTGAGGTTCAACTGAAAAAGTTTGTGTTTCAGTCTTTCTAATTATGACAGAAATATTCCAGAATACTTGTTTCTGATCAGCACATCACGGTCTATATTTTTATATAGTGACCAGTTAATGTATTTATCTTCTGTGGTTTCATGTCTTTTATATTACTCTACATTCTTATGACATAATAAAATAATTTCAACTTAAATCACTATTTCATATCCATTCATTTACTTATTAGCTGTATAATTGGCAGGGCAGCATACAGACAGTGGTTATTATTGCAAAATAAATACTTTCTGGATGATATGAGACCCCTGACTGATTGTACACTATTCATTACATAAGCTCCATCTGTTGCAAAAAAAGAAAGAAAATAAATAAATCTAATACATTTTTAAAAGTACGGTAAATTAAATAAAAAAAAAATTAAATAGTGATAATAACAATAATAGTGACAGTAACAATAATAATAAAAAATTACCACATAATTTACCATTAATAAATTACCACAATTATACATTGAATAAAAAAAAAAAAATAAAAAAAAAATCAGACATTAAAAACTAAATAATTCTAAATATATTTCTTGACCATTTACAATTGGCTCTTACTATAAATGTGTGTATACACACACACACACACACACACACACACACATTTCAACAGTCTTTGGACACCCTCTGCATTATCTTAATAATTAAATATATACAGTTGTGCTCAAAATTATTCACACCCTTGGTAAATATGATCAAAAGCTGCTGTGAAAATAAATCTGGATCATTAATTCTTTTGATTTTTATTTTAAAAATTTATAAAAATCTAACCTTTCATTGGAGAATAAGAATTTAAAATGGGAGAGAAATCTCATTATGAAATAAAATGTTTTTCTCTAATACACATAGGCCACAATTAATCATACCCTTTTATTCAATACTTTCTGCAACTTCCTTTTGTCAAGATAACAGCTCTGAGTCTTTACCTATAATGCCTGAAGAGTTTGGAGAACATCTTACAAGAAATTAGAGATCATTCCTTTATACAGAATCACTCCATACCCTTCAGATTCACAGCTCCATGTTGGTGCTTCAGTTCACCCCACTCATTTTCTATAGGGTTCAGGTCAGAGGACTGGGACAGCCATGGCAGAAGCTTGGTTTTGTTCTCAGAGACCCATTTTTGTTTTGGTTTTTATGTTTGTTTGTGGATCATTGTCCTGTTGGAAGATCCAACCACGGCCCATTACAAGATTTCTAGCACAGACAGTCAGTTTTTAATTTTTTTATCTGTTGGTATTTAATTGAATCCAAGATGCCATGTATCTGAACAAGATGTCCAGGGCCTACAGCAGAAAAATAGGCCCACAACACTAAAGATCCAGCAGTATATTTCATTGTACACATGGGGTACTTTTTATCCCCGTGTGCACCAAACCCATCTTGAGTGTTTTCTGTTAAAGAGCTCTTTTATAGTTTCATCTGACCATAGAAGCCAGTGCTATTTGAAGTTCCAGTCGTGTCTGACAACTGAATATGCTGGAGTTTGTTTTTAGATGAGCGAGGATAATTTTTCTTGAAACCCTCCTGATCAACATGTGCAGATGTAGATGCTGTTTGTTTGTTTTTGTTTGTTTGTTTTGTTTTTTTGAGGCTTTCTGACCCCCAGACTTAACTAATCTCTGCAATTCTCCTGCTGTGATCCTTGGAGAGGCTTTGGCCACTCAAACTCGCCGCCTCACCGCGTATTACGATGATATTGACACATTCTCTTCCAGGCAGATTTGTAACTTCTTTAGTTGATTGGAACCTCTTAATTATTGTCCTGATGGTGGAAATGGGGATTTTTAATGCTTTAGCACTTTTCTTACAGCTACTTTCTAAATTTGCAAAGTTCAACAATCTTTTGCTGCACATCAGAAATATATTCTTTGGTTTTACTCCTTGTGATCAATGATTAAGGGAATTTGGGCTTTGTGTTCCTCATATTTATAATCCTGTGAAACAGGAAGCCAAGGCTGGACAATTTCATGTTCCTAGTCACCCTGGTGTGATAAAAAAAATGCAAATATGAATGGGAATATACTTCAAAGATATTTTAATCATAAGAATTTCTAGGGGTACCAATAATTGTGTCCATTGTGTACTAGAGTAATGTGATTTACTCTAGTACACAATGGATGTGTACTAGATGTGACTAATGTGATTTTCCCCCACTTTCACTTTTTTTTACTTCAGTTAAAGGTTAGATTTTTTTTTTTGAATGAAAGATCAAATGGATAAACAATGCAGACTTGTTTCCACAGCCTTCTTCGATCATATTTACCAAGGGTATGAATAATTTTGAGCACAACTGTATAATAAATCTGAAAAAAAGCCAAATAATGACAAATGTTAAATCAATAATAATAAATGAATAAATTTAAATCTAAATTAAAAACAGTTAAATAATAAACAAAGTGCCTAAAGCCCATAACAACTGTATGTTACCGGTACTTATTATGCAATGTATCATGATATTGTGAATACACAAATCCAAACATATTTTTTTCAAATGCCCCATTTTACCTTTACATATTACAGGCTACGTGAAAATGTGCTCACACACACTCACAGTCACAAACATACTCAGTTTCAACAGGTCCCAAACACACACAGACAGTCGTCTCACTAGGAAAGACACCCACACACACAAACCCACAGCCACCCACTCGTTTCATTCATCCCATCCATGCTTCCACCTCTCCACACGCTGGCTCTGGAACCCAGAAAAACACACGCCCACCTTGAACGCAGCTCACGCTGAGCTCCGGCACAGAATCAGCGACGACCGGCCTCTGACACACACAGGCTGGGGGAAACCAGACACGGTCACATCCGCTTCATATTCAGAAGGAAGCAGGCAGGATTACACAGCCTGAAGTTCTGATGTCCAGTGTGACTCATTCCTATAAACAGACACTTCTGAATGGAGGAGGATCATGTGTTGAAGGGCCATTCAGACATCTCACCAGTGTAGAATTTACTGTACAAATGTGCTGCTGACTCACCTCAATTTGAGCTGTTTTGATCTTCGAAGGCTTGAATGAGGCCAAGGTGGTAAATGTGCTGGATCAGATATGCCTCTTGAAGACTCAGAAGGACCTTGGACTGCACTTCATGCACAATCAATAAACCATGAATGTCTTCTTAAGTACACCGTCTTTCTGTCTGAAGCAGATTCTTCATCATGGTTTCACTGTAAAACTTGGGTCACATTTGAAACAATGCTAAAACCATTATTTATATATATTTTTTTATAATTATTATAATAACAATTTATAATATTCATAAATCATTCTTTTCCCCTCTTTGTATTATATACATTCTGTTTTGTGACTTTTATAATATATTAAAGAGTCAGTAAATATAAAATTTGTCAATGTCTATGGTGGTTAGACTTAATTTTACATAGGCTAGTCCTGCAGAGAGACAAAAATAATGTTTAAAATTACTAATATTCCATATGGCTGCACAATTAGTGAGGTCATATAAATAGCATGTATAATAATTACACATGAATTAGAAACAGGTTGTTTAATATAGTTTAAGATGAAATATCACATCACACTGCAGGACATTGTTTGAAATGTCATGTCAACTACTCGTTTACAGTTGTACACAATTACGTGGCGTATGGAAAATATGCTAATATTTGAAAAGGCTTATACATAAGATTATAACGTGATATCTGGGCGTAAGGATTATATGGAAAAGCATGAAATGGGATTTAAAAGGATCTGAAGCGGATAGCTGAGTCTGCGCCAGGGATACAACAGCTGCACCCAGACACACAAGAGAGGACAGGAAGTGTGTTTTATTTGCTCAGCAGTGTGGACGGACATCCTTTAGTGTGGAAGATACAAGAAACGAACAATTATGTGAAACTTACCTCAGATATAGAGAGAGAAGGAGCGAGAAAAGAGAGGGTGAGCCGTTCAAACAGAAGACGTTCTTGCGTTTAAAATATCGCGAGTGCAGCGGAATGGAAAAACAACAAGGTCTCGAAACACGTTTTTTTAAAACTTAAACTTCTTGATACTTCGCCTTTAAAACGCGGCCCTTAATGCATGAGAGCATAAAAACAAAGCTAAACGAGTCGCATCGTTCACAATAAATTCGTTTACATTGAAAAAAATGTATTGAAAACAGCGGGAGATGGCGTTAATCACGTACGTGCCTAGTACAAGCTTTTCTATTTACGTAAACTTTAGCGTGATATGCCAGAAATGGCGCCAAACCGAAGGGGAAGCATATTTTCGCCTTTAATTAGTAAACAAAACATCCAACAAAGAATTTTACTTCTAAAATATATTTTACCTTTTCCACTGGCCTTTAAGCAATGGACCCTTTTCACAGACTGTGATAGCGCGTTTCCACAATTACATCATATATTGCAAACAAAGTTCATACATACATATATATGTATATATATATATAATTTATATACTTTAAAATGTTAATTTTAAACACTACACTTGGTGTTTTATTACTTGCTTGCTTTACATTCCAAAAAAAATAAAAAATGCTTGATGCTGCTACATGTTTCCAAAGACTGAGGGAGTGATGGCAAAGTTGACATCTTTCTCTCTTCTGACCAACGTAATCAATCTTTCAATATTATTTTCTTCTTTTGTAAAGTCATAAAACTGCTATGGGGCAAATGGGAATGCAAAAGTTAGATTTGTTGTAGTTCCCATGGACCACAATGACAACTTGCGCTTCTGAGATCCCTGGAAATGTGAAAAGAGTCCATATGAGAGTTAGAATGTTTTTTTAGTGAGTTGTGAGATCCTTCTAAAGTGTGCTGTTTGCAGTGTAAGTGAACCAGATTTTTGTCTGAGGCCTTGTCCCTGAACAGCTGGATGTTTGTTAATGAGAGAGCAGGAAAAAGGAGGGAAACGCTCTCACCCTCTTCTCTCTCACACAAAGGCAGACCCTCTTTACACGGAAAAGAGGAAGAGGTGGCAAGACCACCTCTGAACGTGGTTGTGGTAGCAGTGAACTCCCTCTCCACCCATTCCTCCCTCCCTCTATGTGGGTCAATCTGGCGGAATTACTGAGCAGCTTGACGATGTGAGCTGGCACTAACAACCAAATCCTCAGTACTGTGGTGGATAGGGGCGAATAGCCGAGGTGAGGTGAGGTGGGGGGGTTGCAAAAAGGAGGGGAGCGTGGGGGGGTGAGTGAGGCGCCCTGTCAAAGCGCACAGAACGGCGGAGCTTTGAAGTGGGGGCCACCGTCCCATTCACAGAGTCTGCTGCAGAGCAGAGGTCAGGGGCTCCAGGGTGGGCTACGTCTCCCCTGTGAGTACACCAAAGAACGGGAGTTAAAGAGATGTTTTGGAATTGGGAAGAGGGGGAGTGTGTGTGGAATAGGAACAGGGGGAGGGAGAAGGAAAAAAAAGCAGTCGTCTAAATTCCGTAACATTGTGTACCTAGAAGCTCCATACATGGCCTCTGTGTTTCTATACGTGCAGCACTGTCCTACCCTGGAATGACCTGTGACACTTCAGTGCTGGTTTGTTTGCATATATATGTGCGTTAAGAAAGGAACTGGGGTGCACTAAGTAACTTTTTCCAAAGTTTCACCCATAAAGAAATGAATGGCGCATTTGAAAAATATGTTTTGTTTGGTTTTTTTTTTTTTACAACAACACCGGAAACAAAGATCAAAAGAAAAATTAAAAATTACATGTGCCATTCACACAGAATGCATTTTTGCTTTGAAAAACATGAGATGCGGGCAGTGGAATGAGGAAAACACAAGGCCTCGAGACGTGTTTTTTAAAAGTTTAAATTATTTTAACTTGAGCACCGCATTTTTAGAACACCTTGTCACGTGAGACACCGCAGAAGACGCAAGATGCGAATGCAATGATCAAACACGTTCTTCTAGCATGTTTACATAAAAAAAACAATGGAAAAATAGCGCAGTGGGATGAAAAACGCATTCTGTGTGAACGGCCCCTTACTGGACCTTTAATAACAAGATTTTAAATATGGAATTCAATGGCATGTACATATGGACATGATTTTCAGTGATGAAACGACCGGATGTCATTCATATTCAAAGAAAGACAGCAATTTTTTCCTTTGTAAATCAAAATGAGGGAACAAATTAGTACAACGTGACCACGATTGACTAAAACAACAGAACAAATGGATAAATCATGGGAACAAATTCTTAATTAATGGCCACAATTTAACGAAAACGAGGGGGAAAAAATTATAAAAATGAGGGAATGAATTCTTAATTTGTGAGAATGAATTCTTAATTCATGGCCACAATAAATATATTTTTGCCGTATGAATCCATGGGAGTTTTCGTGAGGGCTAAAAGGTTCCCCATGAAAATTTCATGTATGTTCAAAACAAGAATTAACTGATACACAATGGCTATGATTTACTAAAACGACAGAACAATTAAACAAGTTGTGGGAATGAATCCCAATGCAAAATCTGTGTTATTTTTTTTTCTTTCTAGTTGTGCTAAATTTCACAGAGAATTGGTAAATGTGACCACGTATTAACAGAGATCGTTAATGCTGTGAGCAAATTTATGCAAATGAGCAGCAAAACGATGCATCAACAACCAATGGGAATACAGACAGTGATTCACATACCTCGTAAGAGTAAAAACACCTAAAAATCAAATGAATTCTGAGTGTGTATTTGTGTGTGTATTATATCTTAATCACTGTCAGTGTGAACAGGGCTTTGTGAACTGAAAAGTACCTTAAATGCAATGTAAGTCGCTGTGGATATAAATAAATACAAAAGTGGTAAAAAGGAGCATTTGTTGGCATTTGTAGATAAAGCATGCAGTGGTAATATTGACTTCAGACACAACAATTGTCACAGGCACCTTTTTTATTGTGCTGAATAAAGAGGTGGATACGTATAAAGAGGACATTTTTTCTAATACGTTTTTTTTGTGTCCTTTTTTTTACACAAGCAAGCAGTTTTAAGTGAAATCACAAACAGCAATACTAAGTGAAACAGCCATAATTGTTAGAAAACAAGTTATATCAAGTGAAGAAAGCTGAGAGTAACCACTTAGTGATACTTTTCCATCTCCACAGCCGCAGAAACTACAAAACATTGCATAAATGTAAGACGTTTTAAAAACAAGTCAAATTGTCCAGTCTTACCTAACTTGTGACTGAGAGGCAGAGAGGTACAGTCTTATAAAAAATCCCCCCCAAAACACACAAAAATAAACTATGAATATATATTTATTTATATATAAATTTAAAACTTTACGCCGTTCTCTCTGGACTCAGGCACCTGAATTTAAACAGATAGTAAGTTTGAAAAATGAGGTAACAGGAGGCCCTCTTGGAGGTAGAAAAGTGTATTCGATTGTACTAGAACATGTTGTCATGAAAATACAACTTCATCTTCATTAAGACACCCAGAGCTGAAAGCACATGAACAGTGGCTCCTGTGGATACACATTCAAACCAACATAGGAAGTATATGAACACAATGCCAAGTTTC